>CM055906.1:68162669-68301451 GCA_029582155.1 Panopea generosa
AGAGAAAGAGAGAGAGAGAGAGAGAGAGAGAGAGAGAGAGAGAGAGAGAGAGAGAGAAAGAGAGGGAGAGAGAGGGAGAGAGGGAGAGAGGGATATAGGGATAATACTACATTTTTTTTATGAACGAATAATCCGCGATGTTGTGATGACCATGATCAGAAGGATTATGGTAATGAAGAAAACAACATTGATAACAATGATGACTATAATGATGATAATGGTGATGATGATGCTGATGATGATCTGCTATTGTCAACTATGACGCTGGTGTTGATGCTGCTGTTGATGATGATTATGATACTGCTACATCTGCCACTGCTTCTTCTGCTGCCGCTGTTGAAGGTGATGATAATGATAACAATGATTGTTATGCTGATGACGCTTGTTAATATGATAATAACCATAAGACGAGTCTTCTGTATGTAACCCATGTCGCTGCGTTCTAATTAAATTTACAAATTAATCAATGTGGAATTGAAATGTACGTCAATGGCACATTTTATAATATTATTTAATACGAGAACCAGCGATTTTTATTGGCATTTTCTGGAAGCGGATTTTACTCAAACTCAGCTTGATGCAAGCTTAAATCATCTCATTTTAAAATAGATGTCGTTGCAATTTTAAAAAAATATATAGAACAGTTGTGAATAGCGCTTTGCGGAGACACAAAACGCTTCCATTTGACAAACGTGGAGAATGTATAAAAGCTGAGACAAAGATTGAGTTTCTTTGTATGCATTTGGTCAATTATTACAATGTTCCCTCGCCACCGGTTTCCCATATGGGCAATGCCCCCAGAAATGTGTTGGCCTTTTTAGGTTTTGTTGGCGGTAGTGCAGAATATTGATAAAACTCCAAAATTTATTCTGGTTCTTTATTGTGCTCGTTGTATATAACTATCAAACGGGCTCTCGATTTAAAGTCTCATCTGAACGACTGTTAGTATTTTCAATTGGAAACCCCGGAAATCGAACCCGCAATCCCGAGACTAGAAGTCCGGTGCTCTACCGACTGAGCTAATTGGACAGTCTGACAAAATGTGTACAACATATTTTAGTTGAAATATTCATTGTTATCGGTATAAAAAGAAGAAAACACACAAAGAAATATCAGTTTAGCACAGTTTTTCTTATATACAGTTTCAAAACTAGTTTGCACTATTAATAAATAAATGACTCACATGTATATAATTGGTTCTTTGTGCATAATTGGAAATTTTGATTTTAATTGATGAATTCAATGACAAGCATAAAAGAACTATCACGGAACTATAACCACATATGCAATAAACACTTTGTGAGACTCGTTTGATGTATTTCCTTAGTGTATGTAGTGTTGTTGTTTTTAAGTATTTATTTTACATCGACTGTGAAGCAATTTCTTACAACAAATCACGCTCGGTGTCTTCCTTGGTACAACCAGTACTTGTCTTTCTGCAGGACATTACATATGGTCGTGATGGGTTGTGTTTTAATAATGTTGTTGGTGGGGTGGTGGCAAAGGGTCGGTTTATTAACAAATATACAAAAACGTTTTTGCTGATATCAGTTAGTTAAATAGAGCTTTAAAATGCTAAAATTGATAACAATAATAACAATAAATACAATGAAATAAGAGGTAAACTTCAAATAAATTTTCAAGTGCTGAAATGTCAATTTTCCAAACCACGAGAACATGCGGCAAACTAAAAACCTAAATACTTGTTTTAGTTAATATGTCTTAAACTAATGATTTAATTACTGCAACAATTAGTCCAATGCTTAAACTTATAATTTGTAACATGGTATATACTGTTTGGATATAGGAATCTATTTTTTCTACTTTCTTTGATTTGTTCCTTTCAGTTTATTGCCGCTTTTCTATTGTATTGCAAATGTCTGTGGAGAGTTAGCAATTCTTAGATCACTGTCCATTGTACCTTTCTTAAGTTGCCGTGTTTATTACATTACCCATTTATTTCATAAGGGACTCACACCACTATTATCTCCCTTGAATATTTTTTTAAGGTTTTGTTTAGCAGTGGTTTATTTTTTATACCATGTGTCAAATGGTCAGTATTTTAGAAAACGCCACTGAAATTTTTTGCTGATGCCAGATTTCTATGCAAGTCTGTCATTTTAGGATTGTGGTTCGAACAGTTGCCAAAGTATCATTAGGAATTGATAGGTGTCACAAAACTATTGAATACAAAAACTGGTAAAGGTATGATTTTGTTTTGTCTTTATGATTGCAGATCTTGAGCCCAGACACATGTTACAGATTTTTTTTTCATTGTGTTTGGACATAAATGTTACAATTGAGTCCTACGGAAAATAAAATAATGGTGTGAGACTTTAACGCCGTACGAGGCAACACTGATCTTCAGATATAGATTTTACTGATAATTGTCAGTTTTGCATGTATCACCGTTCAAGGCTCATCATGCTTATTACTATATGTATTTTATACGGTATGTTACATTTATTCTTTCTCTGTGCATGGCGAGTGAGCCCGGAACACTCTTTCTGGTGTCGTTTAACTATTTAGTGTAAGTTCGTAGTAAAACCCCAATGCACACATTTATGCAGTCTTTTCATTATACGATTTATTATCCCACTGTGACAAGCCGATGTACAGATACGTTTTACGGGCCATGGCTGCATTACTAAATTAACTGCATTGTGTTATAAGTGAGAGATAATACAAGTTAGCATCAAATTCTTGATTTATGCAGTAGCTGCATGTCTCACATGCCACCCCCCCTTACCCCACCCACACACCCGTTTATTATAAATAAAACTGCAAACTTGTGTCTTGCTCTAGTGTGCGTAACATATAATATATGAGTGGTGGAAAGAATAAGAACTTCTCCAGTATTTGAGAATCACTCATGTCCAGACCGAATCATGGTACTGGCATCTTAAGAATACATTAGGAGAGAAAGAAAGTAATAGTAGACAAAAAGATACGTTTAAACGTTCAAATCTATAATGGAAAGCAAAATAAATTACGCTATTAAAGTAAGGAGAATATTTATAAACGAAAGAAAAAATGAATGTAAAATAGATAATGAAGCATAACTGCAGATTACCAGCTAACGTTAACCCATTTAAGTAAATCATAAAAGCATAACATTATAGTAAATCTTATTTTTTATATCTAGATTAATGTCTTGCCCGATTGTAAAGTCCCTATACATGTACATGTATACATATACAAGATTGCATATCACAACATTTACAAGTGTGTTATCTGTCTGTAATATACTACTGTATGCTTTGTAGTAGTTTTCAAAAGACGGTCTATCTAGTTACTTAGTGACCTTGTACTCGTAAGTATAAAGATCAACCGCGCAGGGAAATACTTACAATATAAACATGGTATACAAAAAACACATACAGATTATCAAAAAACCAAGTCTTGATGCATCAAAATATCTAAATCAAGAGCAGATCTACTCTTAAGAAAACAGTGCACGCCCCAACCCCCACCCCTTAATCTCCCATATTTTATTAAAATCAGCTGTATTTCTACCGAAAATCATGTGTGCTCTATGTGTTATGCACCCTAAGTCTGCCCTCTCTAAACTGAAATCCTGGATTCTCCCCTGAGAATGGTTACCGTACCAGTGTATGTAAGTCAAGAGGTGCGGCTAGGAGATCCCCACCCCAAAGGATTCTCACAATATTGATCATTTTCATTAAAAACTGTGAAGCTACTGTCTGGAACTTCCTTTTCAATAGGTGCAAACCGGGCCCGGTTAGCTCTCTCAATAAAGTGAATCTGCTATTAATCTAGGGGTCGTGAGTTCGAATCCACGCCCAGCTACAGTATCTGAGATGACTGATTTACGACATAGCGTCTCTATGTCATTGGTCCCTCACCGTGATTCAAGAGGGAAAGTTATTATCACTTACGGAGATTGAAATACTCGAGTACTCGGTTAACCTTTCAGGATTTCAGGAAATAATGGTTCGGTTTAACTGATCGTCTGTTGACCATCGATGGCATAAAATGACGCTTAATATATTCAAACAAACAAACAAAACAATTTGTGCACCTTACCTGACTAAGAACTCAGGATCCGTCCATGCTAGATGTATACTCATAATTATACTAAATAAACGTTACAGGTAGGTTATGACAAATTATTAACGAGGAAAGAAACAAAACAAAGTAATTAATTGATAATAAAACAGTCATACCTGAGATAAGTTGATTTAACAATATCCAGAAATAGTCAAATAATATACCAACAAGATCGTGCACAACAAACTATTAGATATACTATATTCGTACATGTATTCCGTACTCAACTCTCCGCACAGTGTACAGTCATACTATATAAATAACACATTGCTAAAACGATTCAAATACACGTGCTTAAGAAGCATATATTATTAGCTAGTTAAATATTTTAATATTTCTTTTGTTAGCCGAAATTATCCAAACCGCGGATTGTGTATCGGATTTTTGTTCTCTGTCTCAGACGAGTAAAGAAGAGTTGGCCCAATGGCGCGTGTTTTGTAATATAGGGATTAAGTCCGTATCCGAAATTAAATAATGAAGAAAATATGTTATATACTGACAAGTAATAGATGTTTGTGTAATCAAACTATATAAGCTATAGTTTGCTAACAATACAGTTCATAATATTGGACGCAGAAATTTTAATACGTGTGCTTTTGATTTGATGTATTTGAATCATTCATCTTTCCATTCATTCATTCAATCATATATTAGATTCCATGTATTTCATTCATTCATTCATTCATTCATTCATTCATTCATTCATTCATTCATTCATTCATTCATTCATTCATTCATTCATTCATTCATTCATACATCCATCCATCCATCCATCCATTCATCCATCCGATTCCATCCATCCATCCATCCATCCATCCATCCATCCATCCATCCATCCATCCATCCATCCATCCATCCATCCATCCATCCATCCATCCATCCATCCATCCATCCATCCATCCATCCATCCATCCATCCATCCATCCATCCATCCATCCATCCATCCATTCACCCATTCATTCATTCATTAATTCATATAATATGTACTTCATTAATTAATTTAATAATTCATTCATTCATTCATTCATTCATTCATTCATTCATTCATTCATTCATTCATTCATTCATTCATTCATTCATCTATTCATTCATCCATACAGCTGCCAATCAATCCATCCATCAATCCATCCATTCATCCATCAATCCATCCATACATCCATCCACCAATCCATCCATCCATCCATCCATCCATCCATCCATCCATCCATCCATCCATCCATCCATCCATCCATCCATCCATCCATCCATCCATCCATCCATCCATCCATCCATCCATCCATCCATCCATCCATCCATCCATCCATCCATCAATCCTTCCATCCATCCACACACCCGCCCACCCGCCCGCCCGCCCACCCATCCATCCATCCATCCATCCATCCATCCATCCATCCATCCATCCATCCATCCATCCATCCATCCATTCATCCATTCATTCATTCATTCATTCATTCGTTCATTCATTCATATAATATACTTCATTTAATAATTAATTAATTAATTCATTCATTCATTCATTCATTCATTCATTCATTCATTCATTCAATCATTCATTTATTAATTCTATTGATTCATCCATTAATTAACTCATTGATTTATATTCATTCATTCATTCAATTCATTCATACATTCATTCGTTCATTCATTCATTCATACATTCATTCGTTCATTCATTCATTCATTCATTCATTCATTCATTCATTCATTCATTCATTCATTCATTCATTCATTCATTCATTCATTCATTCATTTATTAATTCTATTGATTCATCCATTAATTAACTCATTGATTTATATTCATTCATTCATTCATTCATTCATTCATTCATTCATTCATTTATTCATTAGGGTTAAGGCTATGGCAAGTGCTTGGGTAAGGGTTATAGTAAAATATGATTTTATCCGATGCCGTCAACAAGAGAAGTTACTTGTACTTCATTTATAGTGCATAGAGTCGAAGCGAGTATTTCCCGTTGAATAAAATATTTGATTTACAATATTTGCTGCTTTTGATTCACTACTTTTCGCTGATAATCATGTTATTGAACTGCATTGTTTGTCGGAAAATTATTTGTACTTAGTCATTTTTCATTAATGTGTCGGAACACGTTGAGTTAATTCCATTTATTTCATTAAATCATCTGTCCATTCATTCATTCATTCATTCATTCATTCATTCATCCATCCATCCATTCACTCATTCATTCATCTATTGATTGATTAATTGATTTATTGATTCATTGATTCATTGATTTATTATTTCATTAATTCATTGATTCATTCATCAATTCTCATATATTCATTCATTCATTCATTCATTCATTCATTCATTCATTCATTCATTCATCTATTCATTGGGATAAGGGTAAGGATTAAGGTTAAGGTTTTTGTAATATACGAATGTTGTCCGGTCCGGTCAACAAGGGAAGTAACTTGTACTCCGTTTAGAGTGCATAGAGTCGATGCGAGTATTTCCCCTTGAAATAATATTTGATTTACATTAGTTGCTGCTTTTCATTTGCTACTTTTCGTTTCGTTAATACACATGTTACTGAACTTCATGATTTGTCGAAAAATAACTTGAACTAATATGACAAAGCACTTTGAGTTCATTCCATTAATTTCATTAATTAATCAATAGCTTCATTCATTCATTCATTCATTCATTCATTCATTCATTCATACATTCCATTCATTCATACATTCCATTCATCCATTCATTGATTCAATAATTTATTCATCCATTCATTCTTCTTTCGATAATTCAATAATACATCCATCTTTACATGCATTCATTCATTCATTCATTCATTCATTCATTCATTCATTCATTCATTCATTCATTCATTCATTAACTCAAACCAACCCATCTATCCACCCACCAATCCATCGATTCATTCATTCATTCTTTCATTCATTCATAAGTTAATTAATCAATTCATCCATCCATCCATCCATCCATCCATCCATCCATCCATTCATTCATTCATTCATTCATTCATTCATTCATTCATCTATTCATTAATTCATCTTTTCATTCATCCATATAGGGTTAGGGTAATGGTTAGAGTTACAGTAAGATACGAAAGTTGTCCGATGCGGTCCACAAGGGAAGTAATTTGTACTTCGTTTAAAGTGCATAGAGTCGATACGAGTATTTCCCCTTGAATAATGCGTGATTCACACCAGTTGTTGCTTTTGATTTTCTGTATTCAAATCATTCATCATTCCATTCATTCATTCAATCATCCATTAGATTCCATGTATTTCATTCATTCATTCATTCATTCATTCATTCATTCATTCCATTGATTCATCTTTAAATTCACTCATCCATTCATATTCATTCATTCATTCATTCATTCATTCATTCATTCATTCATTCATTCATTTATTTATTTATTTATTTATTTATTTATTTATTTATTTATTTAACCCTAACCCTAACCCTAACCATATATCTATCAACTTTGACCGCGGCGTGGTCTAGTGGTAGAGCGTCCGCCTCGCATGCGGAAGGTCGTGGGTTCGATCCCCGGCCGGGTCATACCAAAGACTTTAAAAATGGTACTAGAAGCTTCCTCGCTTGACGCTCAGCATTTAGAGGAGAGTTCTAGGTCTGGTCGGCCCGGTGTCAGTATAATGTGACTGGGTGGAGTATCATACCATGTGTCTGCAGCATGATATTACAGTGTGACAGCGCTCAGAATACTGTCTCAAGTAGACACCGTGGCGATATGACTGAAAAATTGTTGAAAGCGACGCTAAACACCATACAACAACAACAACAACACTCATCCATTCATATTCATTCATTCATTCATTCATTCATTCATTCATTAATCCATCCATCCATTCATTCATTCATTCATTCTATTCATTCATTCATTCAATCGTTCATTCATATATTCATTCATTCATTCCATTGATTAATCTATAAATTCAATAATTAATTAATTAATTCATTCATTCATTCATTCATTCATTAATCTATTCATTATGGTTAGAGCTAGGGTAAGGGTTTGGGTTTTTGTTTTAGTAAGATACGAATTTTATCCGATGCCGTCAATAAGAGAAGTTTCTGGTACTTCATTTATAGTGCATAGAGTCGAAGCGAGTATTTCCCGTTGAATAAAATATTTGATTTACATTATTTGCTGCTTTTGATTCACTACTTTTCGCTGATAATCATGTTATTGGACTTCATGATTTGTCGGAAAATGATTTGTACTTAGTCATTTTTCATTAATGTGTCGGAACACGTTGAGTTCATTCCATTTATTTCATTCATTCATCTATCCATTCACTCATTCATTCATCTATTAATTAATTCATTCATTCATTCATTCATTCTTTCTTTCATCCATCCATCCGTTCATTTATTCATCCATCCATCCATCCATATATCCATCCGTTCATCCATTCACTCATTCATTCATCTATTGATTGATTGATTCATTCATTCATTCATTGATTAATTAATTCATCCATTTATTCTTATTTATTCATTCATTAATTCATTCATTCATTCGTTCATTCATTCATTCATTCATTAGGATTAGGGTTAGGGTTAGGGTTTTAGTAATATACGAAAGTTGTTCAGTGCGGTCAACAAAGGAAGTAACTTGTACTGTGTGTATAGTGCATAGAGTCGATGCGAGTAATTCCTCTTGAATATGATATTTGATTTACATCAGTTGCTGTTTTCGATTTGCTACTTTTCGTTTTGTTGATACACATGTTACTGTATTTCATGATTTGTCGAAAAATAATTCGGATTAATATGACGGAGCACGTTGAAATCGTTTAATTAATTAATTGATTAATTAATTAATTAATTAATTAATTAATTCATTCATTAATTAATTAATTAATTCATTCATTCATTCATTCATTCATTCATTCATTCATTCTTTCATTCATTCATTCATTCCATTTATCCATTAATTAATTAATTCATTAATTCATTCATTCATTCATTCATCCATCCAATAATTCATCCATATTTTCATTCATTCATTTATTAATTCATTCATTCATTCATTCATTCAATAATTCATCCATCTATTCATTCATTCATTCATTCAATAATTCATCCATCCATCCATCCACCCAAACCTACTGACCCACTCACCCACCCATCCATCCACCTGCTCACTCATCCATCCATCCATCCATCCATCCATCCATCCATCCATCCATCCATTCATTCATTCATTCATTCATTCAATCATTCATACGAAAGTTGTCCGGTGCGGTCAACAAGGGAAGTAACTTGTACTTCGTTTATAGTACATAGAGTCGATGAGAGTATTTCCCCTTGAAATGATAAGTTGCTTTTGATTTGCACATTTCTTTGATAAACATGTTATTGTACTTTGTAACGATTTGTCGGAAAACAATTCTAGCTTAGTCATTTTTCATTAATGTGTCGGAGCACGTTGAGTTCATTCCATTCATTCATCTATCCATTCACTCATTGCTTTATCTATCTATCTATCTATCTATCTATCTATCTATCTATCTATCTATCTGGAGATAATTAAATGATAATTGATCCAGAGAAGTGATTAACTGGTCAGAGGTTATTAATCCCCATTTGTATATGCACCAGTTAAAGTTATTAAAGAGACAAAACTTTTGTAAAAGGTGACTTGTACAAATTTGAACTTGGCCAGTGACATGCACAATTTTCTACTTGTTCAGAACATCTGGCTATAGGATTGTACAGCACTGTCAGGCGAAGATATTTTAACAACATTATTAGGCATGGAACTAAAAGTCTAAATATAGTATATCTATACTAAATTTTGTCTATTATCACTGTTACATTGGGCATATATTCACATTCCTTGCATAATTCCGATGAGCAGGGCATAACCGTTATCACTACTCAGAATTCATTTAGGCAAGGCATTATCACTACCCAGAATCCTAATTTTGATAACAGCCCCGGGCAAGGGTTAATGGCATGGGAGAAAAAGTGTGCATGTGGAAGTTGATAATGAGTGAACAGTGCCTTGTAGTGACAATGCAAGCTGTACTCTAGGTGCAATAATGAACAGAAACATAAAAAGGTATCGAAAGGTCTCCTGTATGTTCCAAAAAGTAACATAAGTCTGTGTAGAACCTTTCAGGGGAAATTGGTTAACTCTAATAAATTGTATGTATATAGCTCGACCTGAACCAACAACTTCACATGTGACAGGTACGTGATCTTTAGCATGGAAGTGCTCTCAGTAATGGAGGGTTGAACTCTGGCATCAAAATAAAACAAGCGGGGCATGTGTTTGCTGTGTTCCTACCTACTTGCTAAAAATTGCAGCTACTTAAACTTTTTATTGCCTTTCAAAGCGTTAAATTTTTATTTTTTCATGATATCAGTCCATTTTTCTTTAAAATACGAAGACGAGACACAGCAATCAAACATTCTTTAAGGATGATCTAGCCAAAAATGGCAAAATAACTTGGTCAATCTTGATGATAACAAACAATTGTATTGATACACATGGTGCGGCATATAGTAGTTGATATAATAGTTATAAAACTTTAATTAATGATAACAGTGATTTAAATGCATTCTTTATTTTTAATCGGGTTTAACGCCATTTTCAACACATTTCAGGTTCTATATGGCTTATCCAGTTTTGCTGGTGGAGGAAGACCTCAGACTGAGTACAACTACTGTCCTTCCGCAAGTAACTGGAAACTTTCTCACATACAGTTTTTGGAGCGGGATTCAAACCTATGACCTTAGCGATGAGAAGTAAGTGATCTTGAGATGTCGCCTTATACCACCCGGCCAAAGAGGACCCTTTAAATGCATTCAATCTACCATTATGCCCTCAACTTTAATCTCAGTCTGTCTGTTTAGGTCACCTGAGACTTTGTCTCAGTGGACCTTTTGTCCATCATCATACGTCCGTAAACAATTGACTTTTTTTTTTAGTTCTTCTCAAAACCGTAACCGTTATTGTAATGACATATAGTATGCAGCTTTGGTACACACGGGTGAATCAAAATTGTGAAAACGGTCATAGTAAGGTAAACTTTGAAAATCTTTTTCTCAATTATAGGAGAAGCACTGGGAAACAAATAGTGAGCATGATTATGGACATATATGGGTCATTTATAAAAAAATGTGAATTGCATGTCCCTGGGTCACATGGTTTTGCCCTTGGAGTGAGGTCTACTTTACTAAATCTATATAAGAGAATTTGACAAAAAGTTATTTCTTACGACTGAAAAGATTTATGTGAATGTTTTTTTGATAATCAGATGATTGTTTAGGCCCATGGGCCTCTTGTTTAAAAACACATTATAAATTGCGGTTTCCAACGATGTATATATTCATATAATTATATAAATATAAGTCTGTAACCTCCTTGTTCATGTCATGATGTAATTATTTCAATCAGAGAACAGTACTTATAACAAACATGTATTGTTAGTTGGCCTTTTGCTTTGTTTTCATTAGAGTTTTGGTAAATACATTGTAAATTCTGACGGAGTTGTCTTTGTTACTGTAAACAATTTTCAAATTGTTTTTTAGCTTGACTTTTAGAAGAATAAAGATAGCTATTCTGCTTACCCGGATGTCAGCGTCCCACCTTGGTTGAAGTTTTGTGTGCACGTCCCAAACTCAATAATTATTGCATGTATTGACTTGAAACTTAACACAACACTTCCCAGTCATTAAACATACTATGATAACTAAGTTAGATAACTCTTGGATAAATATTATGCAAATATTACCCTTGTTTGACTTAGAAATTCTGACTAGTTTTGCTTGCAAGTACCATCTTGTCCATACTTCATCAACCACTCAATGTATTTGATTTGATTTAAACTTAACGCAAGACTTTCCAGTCATAAAACATACTACAATGAATAAGTTAGATAACTCTTGCATGAATAAAATGCAAATTATTGCACTCATTTGACATATTAAAATTTTACGCGCACGTACCATCAATTTGAACTCACAACCCTTGAATTGACAGTCAGACACATTATAGACTTAACGTATAACATGAATAAACTCCCAAGGTGATTCATTTTACAAAGTGGGGGGTGGGGGGGGGGGGGCCATTTATTTGGGACTGAGATATCCAAATTTAACCATTTTATAAAGTACATATATCTATGTGAAAAATACCATAAAACACACAGCATATGCTTTAGATGTTTCAACCTTACTTGAAATCAATACATGTATATTTGGATTAAAGACTAACTTCCAGATTGTTGAAGCGTTTTCCCCGATAAAAATTGATATTATACTGCATGTATATAGTATTAGAAAACAAACATGTAGTGCTGTGTTACAAGAGTGCATTTTATTAATAGAAATTTGGGCTATTTTAAATATTGATTTCTATTAATTTACATAATTTGATTTGGTAAATATTTAAGTCCATTATCTTAGTACAACATGATATGATTCTGTGGTGTAACTGGCAAACACATCTACACTTTTGTAGAAATTCTGGATTCGAACCCCAGCAGTTGCGAAAAACATGAAAAAAATGGCTTAGATATGGTGAAAAAGAAATGTCTGTTTTATTTTTTAATGAAATTATTCTCTTATGAAAAATGTATTTTTTTTTTAATGTTTGCTACTGCATGGACAAAATGCTACTAACTTATGCTAACGGTACTCTTTCTGACTGCCTTACATTTGAAAAATATATTTTCCGTGGACTGCAGTGGTTTATATTTTTTGTCTATTTTGTTTGTCTTGTTTAGTATAACAACCAAATTGTAGAAGTGTCTGGACAAGAACTGAAGGGAACCTATGTCCAGATTGTATATTTCATATATATTTGAACGCCTCGGCTGCTAATTTGGGAAATTAAGTAAACGTGTTGGTTTATGTATGCAGTCATGCACAATGCTGTTGTTTTTTCTTGGTACATGGGAGATGGAGTTCAAATTACTGCCATGTCCAGAGACTTCTCTTAAATTTTAGTCTAATCCTGTGTCCTAGACGTTTCCAACATTTGTCCAGAAATATACATTTGGTTAAGTCTTATTTTAACATTTAAACTGCAAGAACTCTATGCTTGAATACAGTATAAATGTCTGGTGTTTAGAATTATACAAATGGTTCCTTCTGTGGCAGAGTTGTCCATAGTGTTGTTGTTAAATAACCATTTACTTCTCACTGCCGAAGTTGTCGGATCAATCCTTGCTCCGGTAGTCTAAAAACATGTTGTGAGAAATATAAGGTTACTTTCAGAAGGACGGTGGCTGTACTGAGATTGGTTCCTTTGTCTTCTAGGTCTGTTTTGAAATTGTTTTGAAACCCCAGTAAAAATAAATACTGGCTATCTGCACAGTGTAAACTATAGTATAGACAGGTATTATGTTTATGTAATAAAGCAAGAAAAATATGCAGCCATTGCAGACTCAAACTCGGGACCTTTCACTTACAGGTCAAGTGCTCTACCGACTGAGCTAACCAGACCGTTGACATATGTTTCTCTCCTAACAGTTTAGGTACACACTGTGACATTTATTTTATGCAAGAAACATTTATAACTGAAGAAAGACCCACGTCAAAAAGTATTTTGTGACCAGCATCCATTTATGTAGCTTGATTAAATAAGGCGTGAATGGACAGCTTCTTTATCATTTGGATATCCTTTCTGCTGTCCATAACTCGGGAGACGCAAAATAAAAAAAATTTAAAAGGCTCCTAGAGGTGTGCAATATGTCACACTACCATCTATGATGCTAATAACGTTTGCTTTTGTTTTGCAAACCAAGGAATTAGATATATAGTTCCTTGAATAAAGTTTCAATCATATAATAAGTGATTTATTTATGATAAACATAATACGTATTAAATATTTAATGGAAACATCTGCAATGTTATCCTAAACATATAATACATGTACTTTAATGTTTATTTAGTATTTGTTTGTTTACTATGCTTATAAAATTGAAGTCCGACCCCAAGAGAGGCAATGCCTTAGTTCATATTACAGTTGTAGTTACTATTGCTGCATATGTAAAATGTCTGCCATCCATACATGTATTATTCATTTGTGTATTATTGTGTGAATCTTCATGGGCCATATTTGAGGTAAATAAATAAGTAAAACTAAAAACATAATGGATCAATATTACATGTAAATCATGATGTTTCATTCCTGTGTTTTGGATGAACAATTAGTGTTAAATGTAGAAGCGTAAAGCACAATACACTTGAAACATTAAAATCAAGTAGTTTTATATCATCTTGTCTTGTTCAATTCTAATACAATGTTTATAATGACAAAACACAGGCTAATTTCGATTTAAAGGGTTGTGACTTTTTTCTTTATAGAGTTGTGCCCCATAATTTGAGTAAGTTGTAATTTTTGGGTTTCAGTGTAATAGCTACTGAATGCCAGAACCTAACCCCAAGAGTGCTGCCTATAGCTGACCTTTATATACATCAGGTGTGTGAACCTAAACCCAAGAGTACTGCCTATAGCTGACCTTTATATACATCAGATGTGTGAACCTAACCCCAAGAGTGCTGCCTATAGCTGACCTTTATATAGATCAGGTGTGTGAATCTAACCCTAAGAGTACTGCCTATAGCTGACCTTTAAATGTTTATACATCAGGTATGTGAACCTTTTACCGAGGGTGCTACCTATAGTAGACCTTTATATACATCAATATGTGAACCAAACACCGAGGGTGCTGCTTATAGCAGACCTTTATATTCACAAATATGTGAACCTAACACCGAGGGTGTTTTATATTAGACCTTTATATACATCAATATATGAACCTAACACCGAGGGTGCTGACTATAGTAGACATTGATATACACCAATATGTGAACCTAACACCGAGGGTGCTGACTATAGTAGACCTTTATATACACCAATATATGAACCTAACACCGAGGATGCTGGCTATAGCAGACCTTTATATACACCAATACGTGAACCTAACACCGAGGGTGCTGATTAAAGTAGAACTTGATATACATCAATACGTGAACCTAACACCGAGGGTGCTGCCTACAGTAATCATTTATATACACTAATACGTGAACGTAATACCGAGGGCGCTGACTATAGTAGACCTCGATAAACACCAATATTTGAACCTAACACCGAGGGTGCTGGCTATAGCAGACCTTTATATACACCAATACGTGAACGTAACACTGAGTGTGCTGACTATAGTAAACCTTGATATACACCAATACGTGAACCTTACACCGTGGTTGCTGACTATAGTAGACCTTTATAAACACCAATACGTGAACCTAACACCGAGGGTGCTGACTATAGTAGACCTTTACATACACCAATATGTGAACCTAACACCGAGGGTGCTGACTTTAGTAGACCTCGATATACACCAATACGTGAACGTTACACCGAGGGTGCTGACTATAGTAGACCTTTACATACACAAATATGTGAACCTAACACCGAGGGTGCTGCCTATAGTAGACCTTTATATACACCAATATGTGAACGTAACACCGAGGGCGCTGACTATAGTAGACCTCGATATACACCAATACGTGAACGTAACACCGAGGGTGCTGACTATAGTAGACCTTTATATACACCAATATGTGAGCCTAACACCGAGGGTGTTGCCTATAGTAGACCTCGATATACTCAAATACGTGAACGTAACACCGAGGGTGGTGACTATGGTAGACCTTTAAATACACCAATACGTGAACCTAACACCGAGGGTGCTGACTAAAGTAGACCTTTATGTACACCAATACGTGAACTTCACACCGAGGGTGCGACCTATAGTATACCTTGATATACACCAATACGTGAACCTAACACCGAGGGTGCTGACTATAGTAGACCTTTACGTACACCAATACGTGAACGTAACACCGAGAGTGCTAACTATAGTAGACCTTGATATACACCAATACGTGAACCTAACACCAAGGGTGCTGACTATAGTAGACCTTGATATACACCAATACGTGAACCTAACACTGAGGTTGCTGCTTATAGTATACCTTTACATAAATCAATACGTGAACCTAACACCGAGGGTGTTGCCTATAGTAGACCTTTATATACACCAATACGTGAACCTAACACCGATGGAGCTGCCTATAGTAAACCTTGAAATCCACCAATACGTGAACCTAACTCCGAGGGTGCTGACTATAGTAGACCTTTATGTACACCAATACGTGAACCTAACACCGAGGGTGTTGCCTATAGTAGACCTTTATATACACCAATACGTGAACCTAACACCGAGGGTGTTGACTATAGTAGACCTTGATATACACCAATGCGTGAACCTAACATCGAGGGTGCTGACTATGGTAGACCTTGATATACACCAATACGTGAACCTAACACTGAGGTTGCTGCTTATAGTATACCTTTACATAAACCAATACGTGAACCTAACACCGAGGGTGTTGCCTATAGTAGACCTTTATATACACCAATACGTGAACCTAACACCGATGGTGCTGCCTATAGTAAACCTTGAAATCCACCAATACGTGAACCTAACTCCGAGGGTGCTGACTATAGTAGACCTTTATGTACACCAATACGTGAACCTAACACCGAGGGTGTTGCCTATAGTAGACCTTTATTTACACCAATACGTGAACCTAACACCGAGGGTGCTGACTATAGTAGACCTTGATATACACCAATGCGTGAACCTTACATCGAGGGTGCTGACTATAGTAGACCTTTATATACACCAATACTCAAACCTAACACTGAGGGTGCTGACTTAAGTAGACCTCGATATACACAAATACGTGAGCCTAACACCCAGGGTTCTGAGTATAGTAGATCTTTATATATCAATATATGAACCTAACACCGAGGGTGCTTACTAAAGTAGACCTTGATAAACACTAATATTTGAACCTAACACCGAGGGTGCTGACTATAGTAGACCTTTATATACATCAATATATGAACCTACACCGAGGGTGCTGACTATAGTAGACCTTGATATACACCAATATATGAACCTAACACCGAAGGTGCTGACTATAGTAAACCTTTATATACACCAATTTATGAACTTACACCGAGGAAGCTGACTATAGTAGACCTTTATGCTCACCAATACGTGAACCTAACAACGAGGGTGCTGCCTATAGTAGACCTTTATATACACCAATATGTGAACCTAACATCGAGAGTTCTGCCTATAGTAGACCTTTATATACACCAATACGTAAACCTAACACCGAGGGTGCTGACTATAGTAGACCTTCATATACACCAATACACGAACTTAACACCGTGGGTGCTGACTACAGTAGACATTTATATACACCAATACGTGAAATTACATCGAGGGTGCTGACTATAGTAGACCTTTATATACACCAAAACGTAAACCTAACACTGAGGATGCTGACTATAGTAGTCCATGATATACACCAATATGTGAGCTTAACACCGAGGGTGCTGACTATAGTAGACCTTGATATACACTGATATGTGAACATAACACCGAGGGTGCTGCCTATAGTAGACCTTTATATACACCAATCCGTGAACCAAACACCAAGGGTGCTGACTTTAGTAGACCTTTACATACATCAATATGTGAGCCTAACGCCGAGTGTGCTGCCTATAGTAGACCTCGATATACACCAATATGTGAACGTAACACCGAGGGTGCTGACTATAGTAGACCTTTATATACACCAATCCTTGAACCAAACACCAAGGGTGCTGACTTTAGTAGACCTTTATATACATCAATATGTTAGCCTAACGCCGAGGGTGCTGCCTATAGTAGACCTCGATATACACCAATACGTGAACATAACACCGATGGTGCTGACTATAGTAGACCTTTATATACACCAATACGTGAACGTAACACCGAGGGTGCTGACTATAGTATACCTTTATATACACCAATACGTGAACCTAATACCGAGGGCGCTGACTATAGTAGACCTTTATATACACCAATACGTGAACCTAACACCGAGGATGCTGACTAAAGTAGACCTTTATAAACACCAATACGTGAACCTAACACCGAGGGTGTTGCCTATAGTAGACCTTTATATACACCAATACGTTAACCGTACACCAAGGGTGCTGACTTTGGTAGACTTTTACATACATCAATATGTGAGCCTAACGCCGAGGGTGCTGCCTATAGTAGACCTCGATATACACCAATACGTGAACGTAACACCAAGGGTGCTGACTATAGTAGACCTTTATATACACCAATACGTGAACGTAACACCGAGGGTGCTGACTAAAGTAGACCTTTATATACACCAATACGTGAACGTAACACCTAGGGTGCTCACTATAGAAGACCTTTATATACACCAATACGTGAACGTAACACCGAGGGTGCTGACTGAAGTAGACCTTTATATACACCAATACGTGAACGTAACACCGAGGGTGCTGACTATAGTAGACCTTTATATACACCAATACGTGAACCTAATACCGAATGTGCTGACTTTAGTAGACCTTAACATACATCAATATGTGAGCCTAACGCCGAGGGTGCTGCCTATAGTAGACCTCGATATACACCAATACGTGAACGTAACACCGAGGGTGCTGACTATAGTAGACCTTTATATACACCAATACGTGAACGTAACACCGAGGGCGCTGACTATAGTAGACCTTTATTTACACCTATACGTGAACCTAACACCGAGGGTGCTGATTATAGTAGACCTCGATATACACCAATACGTGAACGTAACACCGAGGGTGCTGACTATAGTAGACCTTAATATACACCAATACGTGAACCTAACACCGATGGTGCTGACTATAGTAGACCTTTATATACACCAAGACGTGAACCTAATACCGAGGGTGCTGACTTTTGTAGACCTTTACATACATCAATATGTGAGCCTAACGCCGAGGGTGCTGACTATAATAAACCTCGATATACACCAATACGTGAACCTTACACTGAGGGTGCTGACTATAGTAGACCTTTATATACACCAATACGTGAACATTACACCGAGGGTGCTGACTAAAGTAAAACTTTATAAACACCAATACGTGAACTTAACACCAAGGGTGCTGCCTATAGTAGACTTTTATATACACCAATACGTGAACCGAACACCAAGGGTGCTGACTTTAGTAGACCTTTACATACATCAATATGTGAGCCTAACGCCGAGGGTGCTGCCTATAGTAGACCTCGATATACACCAATACGTGAACGTAACACCGAGGGTGCTGACTATAGTAGACCTTTATATACACCAATACGTGAACGTAACACCGAGGGTGCTGACTATAGTACACCTTTATATACACCAATACATGAACCTAACACCGAGGGTGCTGACTTTAGTAGACCTTTACATACATCAATATGTGAGCCTAACGCCGAGGGTGCTGCCTATAGTAGACCTTGATATACACCAATACGTGAACGTAACACCGAGGGTGCTGACTATAGTAGACCTTTATATACACCAATGCGTGAACGTAACACCGAGGGCGCTGACTATAGTAGACCTTTATATACACCAATACGTGAACCTAACACCGACGGTGGTGACTATAGTAGACCTCGATATACACCAATACATGAACGCAACACAGAGGTTGCTGAATATAGTAGACCTTTATATACACCAATACGTTAACAGAACACCAAGGGTGCTGACTTTAGTAGACCTTTACATACATCAATATGTGAGCCTAACGCCGAGGGTGCTGCCTATAGTAGACCTCGATATACACCAATACGTGAACGTAACACCGAGGGTGCTGACTATAGTAGACCTTTATATACACCAATACGTGAACGTTACACCGAGGGTGTTGACTAAAGAAGACCTTTATATACTCCAATACGTGAACGTTACACCGAGGGTGCTCACTATAGTAGACCTTTATATACATCAATATGTGAACCTAATACCGAGTGTGCTGACTTTAGTAGACCTTTACATACATCAATATGTGAGCCTAACGCCGAGGGTGCTGCCTATAGTAGACCTCGATATACACCAATACGTGAACGTAACACCGAGGGTGCTGACTATAGTAGACCTTTATATACACCAATACGTGAACGTAACACCGAGGGTGCTGACTATAGTAGACCTTTATATACACCAATACGTGAACCTAACACCGAGGTTGCTGACTATAGTAGACCTCGATATACACCAATACGTGACGTAACACCGAGGGTGATGACTATAGTAGACCTTTATATACACCAATACCTGAACCTAACACCGAGGGTGCTGACTATAGTAGACCTTTATATACACCAATACGTGAATCTAATACCGAGGGTGCTGACTTTGTGGACCTTTACATACATCAATATGTGAGGCTAACGCCGAGGGTGCTGACTATAGTAGACCTCGATATACACCAATACGTGAACCTAACACCGAGGGTGCTGACTAAAGTAGACCTTTATAAACACCAATACGTGAACCTAACACCAAGGGTGCTGCCTATAGTAGACCTTTATATACACCAATACGTGAACCAAACACCAAGGGTGCTGACTTTAGTAGACCTTTACATACATCAATATGTGAGCCTAACGCCGAGGGTGCTGACTATAGTAGACCTCGATATACACCAATACGTGAACGTAACACCGAGGGTGCTGACTATAGTAGACCTTTATATACACCAATACGTGAACGTAACACCGAGGGTGCTGACTATAGTAGACCTTTATATACACCAATACGTGAAGCTAACACCGAAGGTGCTGACTATAGTAGACCTCGATATACACCATTACGTGAACGTAACACCGAGGGTGCTGACTTTAGTAGACTTTTACATACATCAATATGTGAGCCTAACGCCGAGGGTGCTGCCTATAGAAGACCTCGATATACACCAATACGTGAACGTAAAACCGAGGGTGCTAACTATAGTAGACCTTTATATACACCAATACGTGAACGTAACACCGAAGGCGCTGACTATAGTAGTCTTTTATATACATCAATACATGAACCTAACACCGAGGGTGCTGACTATAGTAGACCTCGATATACACCAATACGTGAACGTAACACCGAGGGTGCTGACTATAGTAGACCTTTATATACACCAATACGTGAACGTAACACCGAGGGTGCTGACTATAGTAGACCTTTATATACACCAATACGTGAACGTAACACCGAAGGCGCTGACTATAGTAGACTTTTATATACACCAATACATGAACCTAACACCGAGGGTGCTGACTATAGTAGACCTCGATATACACCAATACGTGAACGTAACACCGATGGTGCTGACTATAGTAGACCTTTATATACACCAATACGTGAACCTAATACCGAGGTGGCTGACTTTAGTAGACCTTTATATACACCAATACGTGAACCTAACACCGAGGGTGCTGACTATAGTAGACCTCGATATACACCAATACGTGAACGTAACACAGAGGGTGCTGACTATAGTAGACCTTTATTTACACCAATACGTGAACCTAACACCGAGGGTGCTGATTATAGTAGACCTTTATATACACCAATACGTGAACGTTACACCGAGGGTGCTGACTATAGTAGACCTTGATATACACTAATATGTGAACCTAACACCGAGGGTGCTGCCTATAGTAGACCTTTATATACACCAATACGTGAACGTAACACCGAGGGTGCTGACTATAGTAGACCTTTATATACACCAATACGTGAACCTAATACCGAGGGTGCTGACTTTAGTAGACCTTTACATACATCAATATGTGAGCCTAACGCCGAGGGTGCTGACTATAGTAGACCTCGATATACACCAATACGTGAACGTAACACCGAGGGTGCTGACTATAGTAGACCTTTACATACATCAATATGTGAGCCTAACGCCGAGGGTGCTGACTATAGTAAACCTCGATATACACCAATACGTGAACGTAACACCGAGGGTGCTGACTATAGTAGACCTCGATATACACCAATACGTGAACGTAACACCGAGGGTGCTGCATATAGTAGACCTTTATATACACCAATATGTGAACCTAACACCGAGTGTGCTGACTCTAGTAGACCTTTATATACACCAATACATGAACGTAACACCGAGGGTGCTGACTTTAGTAGACCTTTATATACACCAATACATGAACGTAACACCGAGGGTGCTGACTATAGTAGAATTTATCAACACCAATACGTGAACCGAAAACCAAGGGTGCTGACTATATTAGACCTTTATATACACCAATACGTGAACCGAACACCAAGGGTGTTGACTTTAGTAGACCTTTACATACATCAATATGTGAGCCTAACGCCGAGGTTGCTGCTCATAGTAGACCTCGATATACACCAATACGTGAACGTAACACCGAGGGTGCTGACTATAGTAGACCTTTATATACACCAATACGTGAACGTAACACCGAGGGTGCTGACTATAGTAGACCTTTATATACACTAATACGTGAACCTAACACCGAGGGTTCTGACTTTAGTAGACTTTTACATACATCAATATGTGAGCCTAACGCCGAGGGTGCTGACTATAGTAGACCTCGATATACACCAATACGTGAACGTAACACCGAGTGTGCTGACTATAGTAGACCTTTATATACACCAATACGTGAACGTAACACCGAAGGCGCTGACTATAGTAGACCTTTATATACACCAATACATGAACCTAACACCGAGGGTGCTGACTATAGTATACCTCGATATACACCAATACGTGAGCGTAACACCGAGGGTGCTGACTTTAGTAGACCTTTATATACACCAATACGTGAACCTAACACCGGAGGTGCTGACTATAATAGACCTTTATATACACCAATACGTGAAACTAATACCGAGGGTGCTGACTATAGTAGACCTTTATATACACCAATACGTGAACCTAACACCGAGGGTGCTGACTATAGTAAACCTCGATATACACCAATACGTGAACGTAACACCGAGGGTGCTGACTATAGTAGACCTCGATATACACCAATACGTGAACGTAACACCGAGGGTGCTGACTACACTTGACCTTTATATACACCAAAACGTGAACGTAACACCGAGGGTGCTGACTATAGTAGACCTTTATATACACCAATACGTGAACCTAATACCGAGGGTGCTGACTTTAGTAGACCTTTACATACATCAATATGTGAGCCTAACGCCAAGGGTGCTGACTATAGTAGACCTCGATATACACCAATACGTGAACCTAACACCGAGGGTGCTGACTATAGTAAACCTTTACATACATCAATATGTGAGCCTAACGCCGAGGGTGCTGATTATAGTAGATCTCGATATACACCAATACGTGAACGTAACACCGAGGGTGCTGACTTTAGTAGACCTCGATATACACCAATACGTGAACGTAACACCGAGGGTGCTGCATATAATAGACCTTTATATACACCAATATGTGAACCTAACACCGAGTGTGCTGACTCTAGTAGACCTTTATATACACCAATACGTGAACGTAACACCGAGGGTGCTGACTATAGTAGACCTTTATATACACCAATACGTAAACCTAATACCGAGGGTGCTGACTTTAGTAGACCTTTAAATACATCATTATGTGGGCCTAACGCCGATGGTGCTGCCTATAGTAGACCTCGATATACACCAATACGTGAACCTAACACCGAGGGTGCTGCCTATAGTAGACCTCGATATACACCAATACGTGAACGTAACACCGAGGGTGCTGTCTCTAGTAGACCTTGATCAACACCAATATGTGAACCTAACACCGGGGATGCTGCCTATAGTAGAACTTTATATACACCAATACGTGAACCGAACACCAAAGGGTGCTGACTATAGTATACCTTTACATACATGAATATATGAACCTAACACCGAGGGTGCTGCCTATAGTAGACCTCGATATATACCAGTACGTGAACGTTACACCGAGGGTGCTGACTTAAGTAGACCTTTATATACACCAATACGTGAACCGAACACCAAAGGGTGCTGACTATTGTATACCTTTACATACATCAATATATGAACCTAACACCGAGGTTGCTGCCTATAGTAGACCTCGATATATACCAGTACGTGAACGTTACACCGAGGGTGCTGACTTAAGTAGACCTTTATATACACCAATACGTGAACCTAACAATGAGGGTGCTGACTATAGTAGACCTTTATATACACCAATACGTGAACCTAATACCGAGTGTGCTGACTAAAGTAGACCTTTATATACACCAATATGTGAACCTATCATCGAAAGTACTGACTGTAGTAGACCTTTATATACCCCAATACGTGAACCTAACACCGAGGGTGCTGACTATAGTAGACCTTTATATACACCAATACGTGAACGTAACACCGAGGGTGCTGACTAAAGTGGACCTTTATAAACACCAATACGTGAACCTAACACCAAGGGTGCTGCCTATAGTAGACCTTTATATACACCAATACGTGAACTGAACACCAAGGGCCGCCTATAGCATACTTTAATATATATATATACATATCAAAGTATGTGAAATAAGTTTACTGCCTATAACAGACCTATATATATCAGGTATCTGAACTGAGGTTGAACCTAACACCGAGGGTGCTGACTATAGTAGACCTTGGTATACCCCAATATGTGAACCTAACACCGAGGGATCTGCCTATAGTAGACCTTTATATACACCAATACGTGAACCTAACACCGAGGGTGCTGACTATAGTAGACCTTCATATACACCAATACACGAACTAAACACCGTGGGTGCTGACTATTGTAGACCTTTATATACACCAATACGTGAACCTAACATCGATGGTGCTGACTATAGTAGACCTTTATATACACCAAAACGTAAACCTAACACTGAGGGTGCTGACTATAGTAGTCCTCGATATACACCAATATGTGAGCCTAACACCGAGGATGCTGACTATAGTAGACTTTGATATACACTAATATGTGAACCTAACACCGAGGGTGCTGCCTATAGTAGACCTGTATATACACCAATACGTGAACGTAACACCGAGGGTGCTGACTATAGTAGACCTTGATAAACACCAATATGTGAACGTAACACCGGGGATGCTGCCTATAGTAGAACTTTATATACACCAATACGTGAACCGAACATCAAAGGGTGCTGACTATAGTAGACCTTTACATACATCAATATGTGAACCTAACACCGAGTGTGCTGACTATAGTAGACCTCGATATACACCAATACGTGAACGTAACACCGAGGGTGCTGACTTAAGTAGACCTTTATATACACCAATACGTGAACCTAACAACGAGGGTGCTGACTATAGTAGACCTTTATATACACCAATACGTGAACCTAATACCGAGTGTGCTGACTAAAGTAGACCTTTATATACACCAATATGTGAACCTATCACCGAAAGTACTGACTGTAGTAGACCTTTATATACACCAATACGTGAACCTAACACCGAGGGTGCTGACTATAGTAGACCTTTATATACACCAATACGTGAACCTAACACCGAGGGTGCTGACTAAAGTAGACCTCTATAAACACCAATACCTGAACTTTACACCGAGGGTGCTGCCTATAGTAGACCTTTTTATACACCAATACGTTAACTGAACACCAAGGGCCGCCTATAGCATACTTTAATATATATATATATATATATATATACATATCAAAGTGTGTGAAATGAGTTTACTGCCTATAGCAGACCTATATATATCAGGTATCTGAACTGAGGTTGCTGCCTATGGCCTTTATAAACATCAGGTAGGTGAACCTAACATCGAGAATTTACCTATAGTAGACCTTTAACATTCAAAACAATTAAAACAACTTTGTACTGAAGTTATAAACAAATATATAAGTTGCGCTCTATTTATATTGTAACATGTCTCTTGAAACTAATGACACTTATGCCCCCATTAAGTCCATGGGGATGTTGATACATGCACGGTATCAATGAGGCATCATCAGTTTTAAATAATTACACATTCAAAAACTATTTAAAAACAACTTTGGACTGAATGTATAAACAAATGTAGAATGTATGCTCTATTTATATAGTAACCTGTCTCCGGTAGTTAACGCCAGTTTTAACCACATTATATCCCTTGATAATGTGATACATGCATGCTATCATTAAGGCATCGATAGTTTTATGAATGTACACATTTAAAACTATTTAAAAACAACTTTGGACTGAGTGTGTAAACAAATGTAGAATGTACGCTCTATTTTTATACAAACCTGTCTCTGGTAGTTAACGCCAATTTTAACCACAAAATGTCCCTTGGTAAGTTGATACATGCATGATATATTTGAGGCTTTGTCAGTTTAAAGTATTTACACATTTAAAAACTATTTGAAAATAACTTTGGACTGAATGTATAAATAAATGTATTATATACGCTCTATTTATATAGTAACCTATCTCTGGTAGTTAACGCCAATTTTAACCCCTATATGTCCATTGGTAAGTTGATACATGCATGATATCATTGACACTTTGTCAGATTTAAGTAATGACACTTTCAAAAACTTTTTAAAAATAACTTTGGACTGAATGTATAAACAAATGTTGAATATACGCTCTATTAATATAGTAACCTGTCTCTGTTAGTTAACGCCAATTTTAACCACATTATGTCCCTTGATAATGTGGCACATGCATGCTATCATTAAGGCATCGTCAGTTTGTTTTTAGTATGTACACATTTAAAACTACATTGTATTTAAAAACAACTTTGGACTGAATGTATAAACAAATGTTGACTATACGCTCTATTTATATAGTAACCTGTCTCCGGTAGTTAACGCCAATTTTAACCACATTATGTCCCTTGGTAAGTTGATACATGCATGATAGAATTGAAGCATCATCAGTTTTACGTTTTTACACATTTAAAAACTATTTAAAAACACTTTGGACTGAATGTATATACAAATGCAGCATTTACGCTCTATTTATATAGTAACCTGTCTCTGGTAGTTAACGCCAATATAAAACCCCAATAAGTCCCTTGATAAGATTATACAGTTATTACGAATATAATCACATGACTGCTATCGGAACATTTTTTTTCCTCTTCTCTTCCTACCTTTCTATTTTATTTATTCTTAGATTGAGAATCCCAACAAATCGTACTTCTACATGTATAGATGACAACAATACAATTTTAAGTATTCGGAAAGTGTATTAAGATTGTGTCAATCATTACACCTCATGCATATGTAATACCTGTCTCAGATAGTTGGCCTGTCTGGGATCGGCAGCATTTATCCTTCGCGGACCTAAAAGTTATGCTTATATGACGTTATATATCACGGTACAATTGCACTTGATATGTCGTGCGAATGGCGTATCGTCACGGTTTAGCTTCCTATGTTTTGCACGTGGCGCTCGAAGTAAATGATTTAGCGAGACCCGAATATTGATAAAATGTACACTACCAGTTTACATTTCGGAAACGCCACATATACATAGCAAGACGCTGCAATTGCGACCATTCAACGGTAATGCGTCTAGAACAACGCATGCAACTAAGACCAGTGCAGTGCCGAATAACCAGAAGGAAACAGGATGAGCAGATGCACAGACGGTACCGCTTCCTGTCGGCCAATGTCACTTTCAGGCAAATCAATGATGTTCACTGGTATGTTAAACATTTGATGTTTTTTTAGAACGCATTTATTTTTGTTTTCTTAGTTGAAGACGACAAATTCAGTCTTGCACTGTTCACCGTCGGCTTCGTGGCGTCGGATTGAAGTGCCGTAGACCACAAAAGGGTCCTATCTTGACTGCCAGACATATATCTGCACGCGACCAATGAGCTAGAATTGGTAGGAGATATTCCTAGCGGCAGTGGTGAATTATTGTGTTTTCGGATGAATCAAAATTAAATTCAAGTCACGAGACGGCCGTGCCCGCGTTTACAAAATTCGTTAGCACACCGCTTGTTGTGTTTAATGGAAATGTGACTGCTCAACGACAATAATACATTCAACAATGTTCTGAAGACTGCGCTCCTCCCTTTTTTGCGACATCAATTCCCTCCTGTGGACGTTACGTTTTTTAGCACGATAATGCCCTTGCACATAATATGACACGTATAATTGCACAATTCTTGGCGCCGAATGGATTGGCCAATTAAGTCACTATTTACCATGTCTTGGATGAGTTTGATCACAGAGTTTATACGATCAACTCCATCCACGTACAGTTCCTGAGTTGCGCCAGGCTCTTGAAATGGAGTGGGCTAACATCACACAGCACCGTATAGCAACAATCATTCTCTCTATGAGGCGCAGATGCATCGCCTGTATACGTACAAATGGGTCCTACGGTATTAGAAGTGTGATTCGAGTAGTTCGACCATACGTTACTGATAGCGATGCACACTCATTAACAATATTTACTGGAAGCCTTTGCAACTGTAGTAATTATAGCAGCAATAGGGCCTAGAAGTAATAGTAGTAGAAGTAGTAGTAGTTATAGTAGAAGAGGAAGTAGTAGTAGTAGTAGTAGTAGTAGTAGTATCAGTAGTAGTAATAGTATCAGTAGTAGTAGTAGTAGTAGTAGTAGTAGTAGTAATAGTAGTAGTAGTAATAGTAGTAGTAGTAGTAGTAGTAGTAGTAGTAACACTTAATATTTGAAGTAATAGCAGTGCAGAAGCATCAGTACACGTAGGTATAATTTAATTTAAACTTATTTATTTTACTTCGATTGTGAAACAAGTTCTTACAACTCAGACACATTCTTCTCGAAGTCTTCCTGGGTAGAACCAGTACTATAAAGCACATGGGGGAAATTCTGCAGAGTGTTGTTCAAAACTGAGTAGCTTAATGTAAGTTGAATATGTTGCAGAGTGTTGTTTAAATTGGGTAGGCTTAGGTAAGTTGAAATTCATAGGTCAAGTTCACGATTTAACTTTGTTTGAACGACATTTTCAGTCTGTTTGAGATTTCGTGTCCGGTCTTTAACTTTGTCGCCTACAGATAAATTTCAAATCCAATTGATTCAATTCATCAGCATGGCCTGACGACGTGTCGCGCGTAATACTCATATCCATACTCCAAAGGTCAAGGTCACACTTTGAGTTTATTTGACAACAATTTGAGTCTGTGTGAGATTTTGTGTTCGGTCTGTAACTTTGTCATACATAGATAGATTTTATAAATACTAGCTACAAACATTACATGACGACGTGCTGCGTGTAACACCCAGTCTCCCACTTTAAGGGTCAAGTACAAAATTTAACTATATTTGACGACACTTTCAGTCTGTTTGAGATTTCATGTCCGTTCTGTATCTTTGTCACCTACGGATAAATTTAAAAAAACACTTGGCTGAATTCATCAGCAGGACACGACGTGTTTTGCGTAAGACCCACACCCGCATGTCAAAAGTCAATGTCACACTTTGAGTTTGTTTGACAACACCTCGAGTCTGTATGTGATTTCGTATCCAGTCTGTTACTGTCATGCATGGATGGATAGAAAACCACTTGGCTCGATGGATCAACATGACATGAAGACGTGTCGCGTGTAAGACCCAGAACCTTTCCAAAAAGGTCAAGGTCGCAATTTCATTTTTTTGATATTTAGTGTCTGGCCCGATAAGCTCAGTCGGTTATGCGTCTGACTATCAATCCAGGGGTCGTGAGTTCGAATCCCCCGCCCGGCAACAGTCTCCGTGATGATTAATATACGACATTGTGTCTCATTATCATTCGTCTCTCACCACTGATTCAAGTGGGAAAGTTATCAGTTACTTGCGGAGATGGGGTGTGCTCGAGTACTGGTTAATCCAGGAAACAGTGGTTAGGTTAACTGATCGTCTGTTAGCCCTCGATGGCATAAAAATGACGCTAAATATTCAATCAATCAATCTGTAACTTTGTCGTTTATGTAGGGATTTAACTTGGCTCAACTGATCACGATGACATGACGACATGTTGCACTTAAGACCCAAACCCTTACCTCAAAGGTCTAGGTCAAACTTTGAGTTTGTTTGACAACATTTTGAGGCTGTTTAAGATTTCAAGTCTGGTCTGTAACTTTGTCATACATAGATGAATTTTAAAAACACCTGGCTCAATTTGATAACGCTTTCAGTCTGTAATAGATTTCGTGTCCGGTCTGTAACATGACATGATAAAGTGTCGCGTATAAGACTCAGAACCTTACCTTAAAGGTCAATGACACACTTTCAATTTGTTTGATATTTCATGTCTGGTCTGTAACTTTGTCTTACATGGAGGGATTTTAAAATAGCTTGTGATCAACAAATTATGATGATGTGTCACCTGCATTTACCTGTAGAAATACCCAGACCTTTGCATCAGATGAAAAGGTCAAGGTTATACAAAAAACAAGGTCACATTTAATGTAAAAATAACATGAAATTGCGTGTCTAGTCTAAAACGTCAGCCGGGCCCGATTAGCTCCGTCGGTTACGCGTCTGACTGTCAACCCAGGGGTCGTGAGTTCGAATCCCCGCCCGGCAACAGTCTCCGTGATGATTGATATATGACATTGTGTCTCATTATCATTCGTCTCTCACCACTGATTCAAGAGCACTTATTAGTGACATTTTTTCTTTTACATTAGTAATGAAGGAACGTTGTGACAAGCTTCCAGTTTTGAATTAATGCTGTTTTATAAAACACCAAAAGTATTATATAAGAAGAAAAACAAACATACATTATTCCATTCTAAGTTCCCCCACGCGTAAATCCGGACCTGGATAGATGTAATTTTCTATTGGTGACGTAATAAGTATAGTGCGTTTAAACTGTGATTAGCCGATCGTATTATTTATCTTGACATATTTGGACCATAACTAGTTGGAAATGTATATGTTCTATATTCATTAATTACGGGAATACACAGGATAGGAATTTGTATCGCGACTAGTTTTAAGCCAGGATCACGTCATACTGACTGCAAAAAAAGTTTTATTTGAAACAAATAACGAATGCCTTTTACCTCTAAAAGGATCATTGTTTAAACTCCCCATGTGTGGTTTGACCATGCAAACAAAACAAAACGTGGCCACGTGATTACGCATTGTTATATTTTCGCACATTTGGCAGGTGAGTAGACAGTTCACTGCTGTGACCTGTTTGGCGGGAAATGCATTGTCCAATAAGAAACTGTCATTGAGCCTATGCTTGATTTTGATTGGGTTCAGGTCACTGAGGTGTAACGGGAATAACCGCGAAACCGCAAAGCGCACATGCACATTCTGTTTTGAGATTTCAAAGAGGAGGGACGTTGTTTTGGATATATTTTGGGCGTTAGCGTAAGTGTTTTTTTGGTATTTTATGTACACATTTTAATGCATTTGTTTCGTTTTTTTATTTAATTGATAACATTTGGCTACTTTTTCCTCATTTTATGTTTACATTTGTGACACAGCTTGAATTTACAAACAGTCTCTTCCCACGTGTTTGGCTGTCATCACAACCGGGTATAGTGTGAAATCATTTATTTTCGTGGGTATTGAATTTCGGGGTTTCCACTTCAAAGACATTCGTGAGGACCTCAATTCGTTGACACATATTAAATTTTTTTTAACACTTTCGACATCGCTTAGTGCGTTCTAGTTGTTAACCTTTGCTGTAATTCGCACGTCGCGCGTCAGGGTATATCGCACCCCGCTGTGCCAATAAGAGTAGACACATGCCAATTAGTACCCTAATATACAAGTACGATATTGAACTAATTGTTATGCAAATACCAGGTGGGGAGAGGAAAAGTACGACATCTAATCCAGAAAGGGTTTCAGAACACAGGCCTGTTGTAAATAACAAAAGTGTCACGTGACTGTGAAATGGACAGTAAACCAATGTGTTGCGTCTTTTAAGAGATTTGTTTGTTTTATTGATTAAAAATGTTCCACCATATATTTAATCATAACGAGAAACAACTATAGAATAGAATAAAAAAAAAACATTTAATAAAGATATAACTGCACTTGAAACTTGTGTTTTATTTTTTTTGTGCGCACGCATACTGTCCTTTTACAATGTTTACCGTAGGCCTACACGTCGCATTGTTTGAACTCGATAACTTGACGGTCTATTTTTAGCAGCTCTGACACGCGCAGTAGGGTAAATTATAACACACCTCGCTACACACACACGTCTATGAATAAAAGATGATATTAATAAAAAAATGTTGCACAATTAAAATATCATCAATGTCAATATTGATACAATTTGACGAAAGAAAATATATAAATAAAGGATTGATTATTTACCACAATGCGACGCACGTAGGCATATGAAAAAAGTGGTAATTTATATTGACAGCATTACATTATTGCGTAAACTAAGTTTACGGTATTTGATTTCGTTGTTTAGGCTTCCCATGAAATCCACGAAAATTAGTACCCCACGAAAATTAATGATTTCACAGTATAGCATTTCATTAAGAGATCATGGCTTCTTTATAGCTTCAACTACTTGGCATGACTTTGTGATAAATAAAAATCGGCGATTCCTGAATACAGTATTGAAATACCAGTTTGAGTTACTGTTCAGCAAATGCTAATATGTAGGGCCTATGTGCGTGCTTGAGAAAATCATGCTCGAAACATTCCTAGGCAGAATTAGTACACATATATGTGGATACAGTGTCTTGCTTAACATGGCTGTGGCAGGGGATCGAACCAACAACCTAATGTATACAAATTTAATGTTATTGATGTGTGTTCGATAATGTATCTTCTTCTTTACATTTCACCTAACAGGCACTTCTTGAAATCGTCGCGGTTGTTTGCTGGCTGAATGGTTGTTTTTGGCAAGAAGTTTGTTGCTGACTGAGCAGTTATGGCAATGGTTTGTTAACAATGTATTTGATAATATTAAAGCTAAATAACCCTGTGGTGATCATATATTATGCCAATTTCTTGAACACTATACCATAGATCTTTATAATGTCTTAACTGCACATTACTTCCATTTAAAATGATTTTCAACACGTGGCAAGTTACTAGTTTATGTGGCATTTTCAGTTTCATTGGTAGAAGAATATACTTGGAATAAATCCAAGAAGAACCGCTGTCCTTCTGCAAGTAACTGACACACTTTCTCACAAAAAAGTCTTTGGACCAAGCTGGGCTCGAACCTCAATGGAGAGAGAGAAAAGTGGTCATTATACTATAATGCTTTAGATTCATGTTGCTGTTACCAATTGTAGGAAAATTAACAAAATATATTTTATTGCAAGTAAATTTTGATTATTGATAATTCACTATTTAGGTGGAATAACTCTGCCTCAAATGGCAAACTTTCTGTATATTCTTCCTCTTGAATGTTTAAGCAATTTACAGATTGATTCATGTACGTTTAAATACTACACTGCTATTATTTTGGTAATTTCTGTTGTTACAGGACATGTTGGTGGCAATTTGTTTGTTTGGTTGATGGTGATATTAAAGCTTGAGGTTTTACAGCATACCGACTGGACATGTATAATGGGCAGGTTCAAGATTTTTTTGAGGATGACCAGTGCTTGTGAGTATTAAAAAATGTTATCATTACTTTGCCATTGCAGCAATAGTTCACTTCACATACAAGCCCAATAATGGTAGAAATGTATTAAAATAAAATTAACTCTATCCTAGCTTCGGAGAGTTAGTGTTTGATCAGGGTAAAAATGCAATTAAGATATTGTATGTTTCATAGCAATTCTCACCATAAACCATTAACAAGTTTAAATTTAGTTTGAAGAAGTTATATTCATAATATGTCTAAAATGAATGTTTAAACGTTATTGTTTATTTAAACAACAGCACTATGCAGAATTCAGTATCCAGATATTGTAACATTTGATTGCCTTAATTAATATAGGTTACCATCAGGCAAGTATTAGTTTGTAATTTCAACACATTGCAGGTTATATGTGAAATCTCGTTTTATTTTGTTAGTAAAATACTTCAGAATGAATATGAGCAAACAAACCCATTGTCCCTCTGCAGCTAACTGACAGTTATTATCATATAAATGTTTGTGGTGGACAACAGTGAAATGTATAATTATAAATAATTATGTAAGTTAGTTTGAAGTAAGGTAAATGTCTTATTGACGCTTTCTGAAAATGTTATACCCAGTAATCTGTATTACACGGTTTGAGATGCCATAGGATCGAATCTGGATTAACATTATCCACTGCACTACCAAATCACATTAAATGATTTTTGGTCTATTCTGGAATATGTCATATTTCAATTTTTCATATATTTAATAATATATTTGTTGCTTTTTTTATTTACAATTATATTAATATTTGTACAATGTCTATTCATTTTTAAGGACATGGTTTGAAGCCAGCATAGTGAGGAGCATGTTGGTACATAAAGTGGAGCATGTTGGTACCAGCATAGTGGTGTCGATGAGTCAATTACATATGCAGTAGAAGTTGGACAGTTCGAGTTCATAACAGATAAGTCATATATTACGACTCAAAACTTGTCTAAATATTTAAGTTGAAATGTCAAGAAAACATCAGCTGGTAGAACAATTGCAGTTAACTTTAATTTTCAATACATTACATGTTATACTATATGGCATCCAGTTTTATAGGTGGTGGAATAACTCAGTATGAATCTGAGTAAAACTGCAGTTCTTCTGCAAGTAACTAGATAACTTACTCACCTAAAACAATTTGACTTTTTAAAGGTTTTCACAAATAAAGTAGAAGGGAAGTAATAATGTTGTATTAGTGAATAACTTCCTCAGCATCCTGGCACTTATTATGCTGTCCCTGTAATAAGTGTAACATTATTTTACATTTGATTTTGAAACTTTTTAATATTAATTATAAGTAATATTTGAAAGCACAAATGCTTAACAAAACTTACCTACTTTTGTAATGTACATGTAATCAATTGTTTGGAAAAAAAATCTACTTTCTTATCTAAATTATATTACTTCAAATGACCATTATCTTTTTAAATTTATAAGCTTTTTGTAATTTGAACACACCGCAGGTTATTTGTTTTGCACCTAGTTATGCTAGAGAAAGACTTCAGAATGAATGTGAGTAGTCTGTGACCAGCTGTCCCTCCACAAGTAACTGACATCTAGTTTTGCTAGAGAAAGACTTCAGAATGAATCTGAGTAGACCAGCTGTCCCTCCACAAGTAACTGGCATCTAGTTTTGCTAGAGAAAGACTTCAGAATGAATGTGAGTAGTCTGTGACCAGCTGTCCCTCCACAAGTAACTGACATCTAGTTTTGCTAGAGAAAGACTTCAGAATGAATCTGAGTAGACCAGCTTTCCCTCCACTAGTAACTGGCATCTAGTTTTGCTAGAGAAAGATTTCAGAATGAATCTGAGTAGACTGGCTGTCCTTCACAAGTAACTGGCATCTAGTTTTGCTAGAGAAAGATTTCAGAATGAATCTGAGTAGACTGGCTGTCTTTACACTAGTAACTGACATCTAATTTTGCTAGAGAAAGACTTCAGAATGAATCTGAGTAGTCTGTAAATAGACAATTGTGAAACGTGTAAAAAATAGAAATAATGAAAAAGGTTAGTTTCTAAAAAAGGTTGGCTTTAATTATTAATATCTTGCTCTTAAAGGTCATGCCTATCAAACAGTGTTTGATGTTGTTTATGAGATGCAATATGATCGAGTCTGGGATGGAACCAGCAGCATCTGGCATTAATAGCCAACACTCGACATCTCATTAAATGATTATTGTTGTCTATTCTGATACATGTCATATTATGGTTTATTCTATATTTAGTTGTGTGTTGTTTTTTTACGATTATGTAAACATTTTTATTTTCTAAAGCCCAGGCTGGTAGCCAGTATTTGGTGATGCATGTTGGTATCCAGGACGGAGCATATTGGTTTTGACAGTTTGACAAGATGAAATCATTGATGTGTGCAGTAGAAGTTGTACAGATCAAGTGGATTACAGATAAGTGTCCCATGTTATAAATAAAAAACTTATATAAAGGTTGAAAAGTAAACAAAAAAGCATAAATTAGTTGGATATACGGTTTATCGCTCATTTTCAACACATGACCCGTTATATTATATGGACTCCAGTTTTATAGGTGGCGGAGGACCTCACAATGAATCGAACTCATCACCCCCTGGATCCAGTACTCCACAAGTAATTGATAACTTTCATACTAACATCGGTGGTGAGTGACGAATGATTATGAGACGCAATGTCTTATAGTAATTATCACAGAGACTGTGGCCAGACAGGGATTCAAACTAGTGACCCCTAATTGAGTCACTTGCTCTACCGACTCAGCTAACTGGGTCTGGCTTGTATAGAATAAGTACCAACTTGTTAAATTATATTATCTCTATGATTAGTTTTGTTTTTGCAGTTATGTCCCTTGAACTTTGTATAAATGCTTTCTCTGAAATTTTAAGTTAAAGAGGTTTAATTGATATTTTAATCTTATCTACTTTTGATCTTGTTAGATTTTATTTAAATTCTCATTAATAATTTGATACATTTAAACCTGGAAATTGACCTTGCACACCTCGAGCAATGCCATTGCCCTTTTTAAATCAAAATTTAAAACAAAAAAAACTAAAATGCTTCATTTTGGAAATTTTTTTTATTTAGTTTACATTTTACATTATGTATGCAGTATGCAAGTATTATAATTGGTTAGGGCTTCAGTGGATACATAAATAAAATAAAAATAATAACAGATATAAGTAAAAGTATATCACATTAGTTAGAATTAATTCAATCAATCTAAGATTGCTTAAAATAAATTATTTCAAAATATAATAGGGTTAAATAAATCATTTAATTCAGTAACCATAAACAACACATATAATATAGATAGATAAAATATTATTAACGTTTAGGTAAAAATACACATTTAATATTTAATAAATAAAACAAAACATCAGATTATGGTTATGATAGAAATAAATGAGACAATAAAAACAATAATTTCATTAAGGTTATTAACACATATAAATAGGATAAATAAGTACATACTTTCATAAAGGTAAAAAAACCCATATTATTAGGATAAGTAAATCAATACATCCAATAAGTTAATACACATATAATCAATAAATTCATTGTGGTAAAACTTATACAATAGGGATAAAGAAAACAATAAATTCATTACGGTAATACTTGTATATTAGGGATAAAGAAAACAATAAATTCATTAAGGTGAAACTTGTATAATATGGATAAAGAAAACCTTCAGGTAAAACTCGTATAATAGGAATAAAAAAGACAATACATTCATTAAGGTAAAGCTCATATAATAGGGATAAAGAAATCAATACATTCATTAATGTAAAACTCGTATAATAGGGATAAAGAAAACAATAAATTCATTAACGTAAAACCTGTATAATAGGGATAAAGAAAACAATAAATTCATTCAGGTAAAACTCATATAATAGGAATAAAGAAAACAATAAATTTATAAGAATAAAACTCATATAATAGGGATAAAGAAAATAATAAATTCATTAAAGGTAAAAAATCACATAATATGGTTAAATAAAACACATTTAAGATAACCACACAGATAAATAGGGTCAGATAAACAATAAATTTATTAAAGTAAGAACACACATAATAAATAAGGTAAGGTAAACAATAAATTCATTAAAGAAAAAAAAGAAAAAAATAGGGTCAGGTAACAATACATTCATTAAAGTAAAAACACACATAATAAATTAAGGTAAGGTAAACAATAAATTCAATAAGTAAAAACACAAATAAATAGGGTCAGGTAACAAAACATTCATTAAAGAAAGAACACAAAATAAATAAGGTAAGGTAAATAATAAATTCAATAAGTAAAAACACATATAAATAGGGTCAGGTAACAATACATTCATTAAAGTAAGAACACACATAATAAATAAGGTCAGGTAAACAATAAATTCATTAAAGTAAAAACAGATAAATAGGGACGGGTAACAATACATTCATTAAAGTAAGAACACACATAATAAATTAGGTAAGGAAAACAATAAATTCATTAAAGTAAAAACAGATAAATAGGGTCAGGTAACAATGCATTCATTAAGTAAGAACACACATAATAAATTAGGTAAGGTAAACAATAAATTCATTTTTAAGTAAAAAACATAGATAAATAGGGTCAGGTAAACAATACATTCCTTAAAGTAAGAACACACATTATAAATTAGGTTAGGTAAACAATAAATTCATTAAAGGAAAAACAGGTAAATAGGGTCAGGTAACAATACATTCATTAAAATAAGAACACACATAATAAATTAGGTAAGGTAAACAATAAATTCATTAAAGTAAAAACAGATAAATAGGGTCAGGTAACAATACATTCATTAAAATAAGAACACACATAATAAATTAGGTAAGGTAAACAATAAATTCATTAAAGGAAAAACAGGTAAATAGGGTCAGGTAACAATACATTCATTAAAATAAGAACACACATAATAAATTATGTAAGGTAAACAATAAATTCATTAAAGTAAAAACAGATAAATAGGGTCAGGTAACAATACATTCATTAAGTAAGAACACACATAATAAATTAGGTAAGGTAAACAATAAATTCATTTTTAAGTAAAAAAACATAGATAAATAGGGTCAGGTAAACAATACATTCATTAAAGTAAGAACACACATAATAAATTAGGTAAGGTAAACAATAAACTCATTAAAGGAAAAACAGGTAAATAGGGTCAGGTAACAATACATTCATTAAAATAAGAACACGAATAAATAGGGTAAGGTAAACAATACATTCATTAAAGCAAGAACACACATAATAAATAAGGTAAGGTAAACAATAAATTCATTAAAGTAAAAACAGATAAATAGGGTCAGGTAGCAATACATTCATTAAAGTAAAAACACACATAATAAATAAGGTAATGTAAACAATAAATTCAATAAGTAAAAACACAGATAAATAGAGTCAGGTAAACAATAAATTCATTAAAGTAAAAAATTGATAATAGGGTCAGGTAAACAATACATTCATTAAAGTAAGAACACGCATATCAAATAAGGTAAGGTAAACAATACATTCATTAAAGTTATAACAGATAAATAGGGTCAGGTAACAATTCATTCATTAAGTAAGAACACATATAATAAATAAGGTAAGGTAAACAATAAATTCATTAAAATAAAAACAGGTAAATAGGATCAGGTAAACAATACATTCATTAAAGTAAGAACACGCATATTAAATAAGGTAAGGTAAAAAATAGATTGATTTTAAAGTAAAAACAAAGATAAATAGGGTCAGGTAACAACACATTCATTAAAGTAAGAGCACACATAATAAATTAGGTAAGGTAAATAATAAATTCATTAAAGGAAAACAGATAAATAGGGTCAGGTAAACAATCCATTCATTAAAGCAAGAACACGCATATTAAATTAGGTAAGGTAAACAATAAATTCATTAAAGTTTAAACAGATAAATAGGGTCAGGTAACAATACATTCATTAAGTAAGAAAACACATAATAAATTAGGTAAGGTAAACAATAAATTCATAAAAATAAAAACAGATAAATAGGGTCAGGTAACGATACATTCATTAATGTAAGAACACAAATAATAAATACGGTAAGGTAAACAATAAATTCATTAAGTAAAAACACAGATAATAAGTCAGGTAAACAATAAATTCATTAAGTAAAAACACAGATAATAAGTCAGGTAAACAATAAATTCATTGAGTAAAAACACAGATGAATAGGGTCAGGTGAACAATAAATTAATTAAGTAAAAATGCAGATAAATAGGTCATGTAAACAATAAATTCATGAAGTAAAAACACTGATAAATAGAGTCAGGTAAACAATAAATTCATGAAGTAAAAACACAGATAAATAGGGTCAGGTAAACAATACATTCTTTAAAGTAAAAACACACATATAATGTAAACTAAAACAATAAATCAAGGCCAAAGATTCGCCTACAATCTATTACTCATTAAAGGTAAATAAATAAAACAATCATTCAGAGTAAAATTGATAAAAATATATATATGTAGTAGTATTAAAAAAAACTTAATAATTTAAGGTAAACAAATAAAAATTCATTTGATCTTAATCAAAATATGTTATAATCACTATTATAATCACTATATTACTGTTATTACTATTATTGATTTTGTCATCAGTGTTATGTTTAGTATTATCATTATTATTATTATTAAGAGTAGTAGCAGTAGCAATAGTAATATCATAAGTAGCAGCAGTAGATGTAGTAATGATAAGAGTGGGAGTAGCAGTAGTAACAGCAGTAGCCAAAGCAGTAGCAGTAGTAGTATAAGAAGCTGTATCAGTAGCGACAGTAGATGCAGTAGTAATAGTAGTAGCAGTAGCAACAGCAATAGTCATTTTAGAAGTAGTATGTGTAGAAGAAGTAGTAGCTGTAGTGTCCCCGTTTACAACTGATAAGGCTTGATATTTTTTGTTAAAATATAATGTTTTGGGGTAGTCGCTTCCGATCCGCAGAAATCTTATAAAAGACGTCTAAGAATCCTCTCTCACTTAACCTACATTAACCAACATGTTTGATCTCACCATTTTAACACAGAACTAATCTATTAACATAATGAGAGGGTTTGAAGAAGCCTTTATAAGACAAATTCATCTGAGATACATAAACAAACCTTTTCATTAAAATAATAAAAACATATAATAATCAATAGGGTCATTTAAAAGTATTTATATTAGTATTTTAGTAGTAATTAAGTATTAGTAACTAATGTATATAGGCCAAGTGTTTACATTTTAACTTTATAGTAATTAGTAGTGTAAATGTTAGTAATTAGTAGTGTAAATATAAATAATCATTAATGTAAATGTAAGTAATTAGTAGTGTAAATGTAAGTAATTAGGAGTGTAAATAGCAGTGGGTAGTAGTCTAAATAGTATTTAGTATAGATAAATATTTTTAAAAGTATCAATACTATGTATTATAGAAATATTCACTGCACACTATTTACTTTATTGATATATATATATGACCATGAATAATAAAATTTGATTTTTTTCTTTCCATCCCTATCACACAAATGGTAAATAATACTATTCATAACTATGCTTATAATAAAAATCATTCAAGTAACCAAAATTTATTAAATGAATACATTACCAACACAACAGATATAAAACTAATCATCAGTTCACATACAGCCTAAAAATCATTTTAAAATATCAAATATAAAATATACATATAAGCAGGGCACATTTATAATAATCAAATATGAAACAATATTAAGACATAAAATCCTTTAAAACATATTTATTGATGTAAAACCAAAACACACTGCAGAGTAACTTAAAATATCAGAAATAAAATAACTTTGCATGATACAATCATTAAAAACACAATACATAGTAAAGATAAATATATAAAATCACTGTTTAATATAAGTTTCTCAAATAAATACAAGTAAAATGAAATCTCAAAAATCTCTTGTAAATATCAATATCTCAAAATGGACACAAGTAAAAGTAATTCTTTTAAAATACCTTGTTGATATTAGTATCTCAAAATGAACATAAGTAAACTTGTATAAGAAAATATCATACCATATTCTCTAATTAATATAAAAGTCTCTTAAAATGAATACAAGTAAAACTTCTAAAACAATCTAACATGAATATAAATATCTCGAGATAAATAAATGAAAAAGTAAATCTTATAAAATCCTTCTTAATATAAGTATATCAAATTGAAGACAAGTAAACTTGTAAATCTCATAAAAGTAAATCCTATAAAATCTCTGGTTAATGTAAGTCTCTTAAAATGAATACAAGTAAAAGCAAATCTCATAAAATCTCTAGTTGATAAAAGTATTTGAAATTGAAGACAAAAAAACTTGTATAAGTAAATCTTATAATATCTCTCATTAATTAAATTCTCATAAAATGAATACAAGTAAAAGTAAATCTTAAAAAATCTCTGGTTAATATAAGTCTCTTAAAATGAAAACAAGTAAAAGTAAATCTTAAAAAATCTCTGGTTAATATAAGTCTCTTAAAATGAATACAAGTAAAAGCAAATCTCATAAAATCTCTAGTTAATATAAGTCTCTTAAAAGAATACAAGGAAAAGTAAATCTCATAAAATCTCTCATTAATTAAAGTCTCTTAAAATGAATACAAGTAAAAGTAAATCTTAAAAAATTTCTGGTTAATATAAGTCTCTTAAAATGAATACAAGTAAAAGCAAATCTCATAAAATCTCTGGTTAATAAAAGCATCTGAAAATAGAAGACAAATAAACTTGTATAAGTAAATCTCATAAAATCTCTCATTAATAAGAGTCTCTAAAATGAAAACAAGTAAAAGTAAATCTTATAAAATCTCTGGTTAATATAAGTCTCTTAAAATGAATACAAGTAAAAGCAAATCTCATAAAATCTCTAGTTGATAAAAGTATCTGAAAATTGAAGCCAAATAAACTTCTATAAGTAAATCTCATAAAATCATCTCTCATTAATAAGAGTCTCTAAAATGAAAACAAGTAAAAGTAAATCTTATAAAATCTCTGGTTAATATAAGTCTCTTAAAATGAATACAAGTAAAAGCAAATCTCATAAAATCTCTGGTTAATAAAAGCATCTGAAAATAGAAGACAAATAAACTTGTATAAGTAAATCTCATAAAATCTCTCATTAATAAGAGTCTCTAAAATGAAAACAAGTAAAAGTAAATCTTATAAAATCTCTGGTTAATATAAGTCTCTTAAAATGAATACAAGTAAAAGCAAATCTCATAAAATCTCTAGTTGATAAAAGTATCTGAAAATTGAAGCCAAATAAACTTCTATAAGTAAATCTCATAAAATCATCTCTCATTAATAAGAGTCTCTAAAATGAAAACAAGTAAAAGTAAATCTTATAAAATCTCTGGTTAATATAAGTCTCTTAAAAGAATACAAGGAAAAGTAAATCTCATAAAATCTCTCATTAATTAAAGTCTCTTAAAATGAATACAAGTAAAAGTAAATCTTAAAAAATTTCTGGTAAATATAAGTCTCTTAAAATGAATACAAGTAAAAGCAAATCTCATAAAATCTCTGGTTAATAAAAGCATCTGAAAATAGAAGACAAATAAACTTGTATAAGTAAATCTCATAAAATCTCTCATTAATAAGAGTCTCTAAAATGAAAACAAGTAAAAGTAAATCTTATAAAATCTCTGGTTAATATAAGTCTCTTAAAATGAATACAAGTAAAAGCAAATCTCATAAAATCTCTAGTTGATAAAAGTATCTGAAAATTGAAGCCAAATAAACTTCTATAAGTAAATCTCATAAAATCTCTCATTAATAAGAGTCTCTAAAATGAAAACAAGTAAAAGTAAATCTTATAAAATATCTGGTTAATATAAGTCTCTTAAAATGAATACAAGTAAAAGCAAATCTCATAAAATCTCTAGTTAATATAAGTCTCTTAAAAGAATACAAGGAAAAGTAAATCTCATAAAATCTCTCATTAATTAAAGTCTCTTAAAATGAATACAAGTAAAAGTAAATCTTAAAAAATTTCTGGTAAATATAAGTCTCTTAAGATGAATACAAGTAAAAGCAAATCTCATAAAATCTCTAGTTAATAAAAGCATCTGAAAATAGAAGACAAATAAACTTGTATAAGTAAATCTCATAAAATCTCTCATTAATAAGAGTCTCTAAAATGAAAACAAGTAAAAGTAAATCTTATAAAATCTCTGGTTAATATAAGTCTCTTAAAATGAATACAAGTAAAAGCAAATCTCATAAAATCTCTAGTTGATAAAAGTATCCTGAAAATTGAAGCCAAATAAACTTCTATAAGTAAATCTCATAAAATCTTTCATAAATTAAAGTCTCTTAAAATAATACAAGTAAAAGTAAATCTTAAAAAATCTCCGGTCATATAATAATCTATAAAAATGAAGGCAAGTAAAAATAAATCTCATATAATCTTTGGTTAATATAAATATCTAAAAATAAATAAAGTTAAAGCAAATCTTATAAAATCTCTGGTTAATATAAATATCTCTAAATAAATTAAAGTAAAAGCAAATCTTATAAAATCTCTGGTTAATATAAATATCTTAAAATTGAAGACAAGTAAACATAAATTGTATAAAATCTCTGGTTAATATAATAATCTCAAAATGTATACAAGTAAAAACAAATATGATAAAATCTGTCAAATCTCTTGTTACTATAAATATATCAAAATAGAGATGAATAAAAGTTATTCTTTTCAAATCTCTTTGAGAGCATAAATATATTTCAAAATGGATGAAAGTTAAGTTCATCTCATTAAAAAATTAACATCTCATAAACGTACAAGAAACGATTTTAATAAAAATATATATAGAAATATTTAAACCAATATTTATTTTTATATGCATATTGCATTTACATTTTCCTTTTGATTTATATGAAATTTACTACATTTTTTGCATGTTTCATCTTTTCTATTACAATGGCATTGCTAAACACTTACGACAAATACTAGGCTTTTTATGAACCTATCTTTCGGCCTGCTTAAATGTAAATACGTCGTACAAGGGGCAGTTGTGTTTAAAAAAACAACTGCGTCTTGTAAAGGTACATGGCCTTTGAACATATACTTTGTATATGTGATATAAATGCACAGACGTATCCCACTTCATCTGTATATAGTTCCGATAATTACTCTGCACTGTTTTTCTTATATAAAGTTAAAAAGTATTGATATAAAATAATTATTTGTAAAAGAGATAAAAATACAATATATGAAAATTAAAAGGGAAAACAATTGGAACTATGTATCTCTCCCTTGACAATTGCCAACATACATGCACATATATAAACACAAACGCACACAAACACAAGTGTCTATAAGAGGGTCTTGGTTAATTTCCAGTGACAAGTAAATACATCAAACATTCATTTTTTTTCTTTTAAATAATATGATATCAAACATTATTCCAAGGGACATAACTGCCTTGTTGTAAGTATGTCAAATATTTCTGCATGATCCTATTATATAGTTCAGTGATGTATTTCAGATGTATTTGTACATTGTCATGGTGATGGTTAAACATCTGCTGCAGAGTTCACGATGCCATGGCTTTTGAAAGGTGCTTCATCTGATTTCAGGTAAATGTTTGTTTGAATATTTAGTGTCTTATGCCACCAAGTGTCTTATTTATGCCACCAAGGGTTAACAAATAATCAGTTAACCTACCCGCTCTTTCCTAGGATCCTGAAAGGTTAAACAGTACTGGAAAACACCTATCTGTATAAGTAACTGATAACTTTCCCACTTGAATCAGAGATGGGAAACAAATGACATTGAGACTGTGACTGAGAGGGAATTCAAACTCATGACCCCTAGATTGATAGTCTATTCAAACAAACTACTGACTGAGCTAACTGGGCTTGGTTTAGGTAAATATTTCACTTTTAGACAAGAAATAAGTTTTTCAAAACCCATACAAGTTACATAGGGCACCCGTTTTTATTTTATTGGTAGAGTGAGATCTCTGACCAATATAATGAATCTATAATAAATCCTTCATTAATATATTATCTTTTTTCATGATAATTTGCAGTTTGATACAACCATGTTTAACTGAAAGTTAGTGTATCTTATAATAAAGTGCTTATCAATGTTGTAATAGAATTGTTATGCGTTGCCATTCAAAGAATGGTTACGGTTAAGTGTTGCCCCTGTCTGTCCATCCATTCGTCCATCTGTTTGCGCATGCAAGCGTCAGTCCGCCTAATTAAATTCTGATTTGAGTAACATTTGATTTGTAGCTGTATGATTATAAAGTTATGGCCCTTTTTCCTTAAATATTGGTAAAATTTACTAATATATGGTGGGGTTGGCGGCAGGGGAGATCCTATGGATAAATTTCTAGTTTAAACTTGTTTTTAAAATGGCAATTTTACTCATGTTCATAGAATACATTACTCATAAATTCTGTAAACCTATAACTATTACTATACGTTCTATATAAATATACTATATAAAAATAATGTACATTTAATATTTTCTTGAGCACATTTCAAATTCAATCAGAGTTATTTGCCTTTTACTTAAATAGAAAATTATTGGTCTGTATACATTGTAGCGAACTTACAATTTACTTTTGTATCAAATAAATATATAATTTTCTGAAATATTTTAAAGGTAAAATTTATCCAATTGCCATTTGTCCCTTAAATGTAGCATATCATGAGTAAGAATTGATATGTTCTTTTGATGTACCATATCACAAGTCAGGATTTAGATGTCTCTTTAATGCACCATTTTACAAGTCAGTATTCAGATGACCCTTTAATGTACTATATCACAGGTCAGTATTTAGATGTCCCTTTAATATACCGTATCACGGATCAGTGTTCAGACGTCCCTTTAATGTACCATATCATGAGTCACTATTCAGATGTACCTTTAATGTATCATATCACTAGTCAGTATTCAGATGTCTCTTTGATGTACCATATCACAAGTCAGTCTTGAAATATACCATATCACATGTCAGTATTGTGATGTCCCTTTAATGTACCATATCACAAGTCAGTATTCAGATGTCTCTTTAATGTACCATATCACAAGTCAGAATTGATATGTACCATATCAAAAGTCAGTATTCAGATGTCCCTTTAATGTACTTTATCAAAAATCAGAATTGATATGTACCACATCACAAGTCTGTATTCAAATATCCCTTTAATGTGCCTTATCAAAAGTCAGTATTCAGATGTTCCTTTAATGTACCATATTACAACTCAGTATTCAGATATCTAGGTATATAAACCATTTCTTCCTTTGTTTCATCAAATCCCCAGGATGTTGGCCTTCTAAATTGGTTGCATTAAAAGTCGGTACCTATTTTTCTAAGTGCGGCTTCATTTGTGTTTCTTGCAATAACGGGATGTTTTTGTGTGTTTTTTCAGCCCTGCATGTAGAGCTAGTATCAGTTCTATAGGCCTGACTTCTGCATTTCAAATGTTTAATAATTATGTGTGTACATAAATACAACATTTAAGTAAATAAAACCCTGTTTAACATTCAAATTTCAATTTGCATTAAAAAACAACCTGAAGACAATTGGAAAAAATTAAAACAAACAATCAACTGTTTTGTAGTAACTTAATCTATTTATAAATATCAGGTAGAGCTAGTAGTATCGATTTAAGTCTCTAGAGCTTTGACTTCGCATTTCAATAAGCATATATGAATGCTAAACTATAACCAATCAAACTAATTTTAATTTGCATATGAAACTAAAAGGAAATTGGAACAAATAAAAACACATAAAACAAAAAATAAACTGTTCCGCATTACTGACAAAATACGAAACTTTTTATCACTCGATACTTGTCAAATCAATGAGGATTACAAAGCAAAAGTAAAATTGTTTTCAAATGTTGAGCAGCATATCGTATTGCATTAGTTTACCCGTATCGCGGTACGTACCGTATTGGAAGCGGCCTAGAAATACACACCCATAATAAAGAATCAGTATACAGATGTCTCTATAATGAACTATATAGTGAGTCAGTTTTCAGAAGTACCTTTAATGTACCATATCACAAGTCAGTATTCAATATCCCTTTAATGTGCCTTATTTCGAACCAGTATTCAGATGTCTGTCTAATGTACCACATCATAAGTGAGTATTCAGATTTCCTTTTAATGTACCTTATCACAAGTCAGTATTCAGATGTCCCTTTAATGTACCATATCACAAGTCATTATTCAGACATACCTTTAATGTATAACATCACAAGTCAGTATTTAATATCCCTTTAATGTACCTTATTATGAGCCGGTATTCAGATGTCTCTAATGTACCACATCACAAGTCGGTATTTAGATGTCCCTTTAATGTACAATATCACAAGTCATTATTCAGACATACCTTTAATTTACAACATCACAAGTCAGTATTTAATATCCCTTTAATGTACTTTATTACGAGCCGGTATTCAGATGTCTCTTTAATGTACCACATTACAAGTCAGTATTCAGATGTCCCTTTAATGTACCTTATCAAAAGTTGGTATTCAGATCCCGTATACAGATGTCCTTTTAATGTACCAAATCATAAGTCGGTATTCAGATGTCCCTTTAATGTACCATATCACAAGCCTGATTCAGATGCCCCTTTAATGTATTTATCACGAGTCAGTATTCAGATGTCCATTTAATGTACCTTACCACAAGTCAGTATTCAGATGTCCCTTTAATAAACCTTATCACAAGTCGGTATTCAAATGTCCCTTGAAGGTACCTTATCACGAGTCGGTGTTCAGATATCCCTTTAATGTGCCTTATCATGAGCTGATATTTAGATGTCCCTATAATATATCACAAGTCAGTGTTCAGATGTTAATTTTCTGTTTAAACCAAAAAAGCCATCAATGATTCTTTTGCTTGAATGCCAAACACATTTGATAAATATTTTTTAAGCCCTCCTTATAATATTATTTCTATCTCTTTTAAGGCTCATTTTATGCATTTGTGTAATATATCACCTCATAGATGATTGCAACATCACAGCATAAGAATTTCGTCACAGTCCTTGGTTGAGATGGAACTATCTAACCCCGGTAAAAATGCTGACCTATATCCTTACCTGGTGTTCAAGAACAAATATTTCAAGTATACCAAAAGTTCAAATACTTTATATAAGGTGCATTCAGAACTAATGTACTGGATATAACTACAGTGTTAATCCCCTAGATAACATCTCCAGTTTTGCAGAAAAGTAACTGGGATTATTGTATATTTCAGGTTCAGATGGTCAGCTTAGGTTAAAAGAGATCAACACACGGCAAGAAATAGAAGTAGAGAACAACACAGATGTATTAAGACTATTACTCAAATTGTTGGTAAAGTGCTTCCACTATGTACATCTACCCTCCACACTTCAGTATTTAATGACACCAAAAATGATGTTTTTTAATTGTTTCAAACCTATGTGTATCCAAATGGGTTTGATAAAAAATTATTTTTATGGCAAACCCATTCAAAAGAAATCTCGCGAAATCTTGTTTGTAATTACTATAATTTTCCCGCTGTAAAAAACCATATAAATTCACATCCCTGATTGAGTACCTATAATTGCCTTACCTGTATCGATGATACAAAGTCAATAATATTCTGACAACCATTCTTAAATAAACAAAAATTGGACTAGTGGACTGTAGTGTAAGCACTTAACTGATACATGTATATGCACTTTTTATTATTTGTAATGTAAGAAGGATGTATGGAGTTAAATCCAGTTTTCATTAGGTTCCAAGAATGCATTTTCATTGATTAATTGTACTGCTACAATAAATAAAATGATTTTTGATAAAAAGATAAATCTACTACCAAGTATACACATTAGGTGATTTTTGGCGTGCCAAATGAGTGGTGACACGAATATGGCCAAAATGTTTGTTGCTTATTACCGTAAAGTCAATATTACCGACAGATTATATAAATGTGATTTTTTTGGTAACACAAATTCAAAGCAGTTTACCAGTATATATTAAACATGGTTTCATTAGACTAGTAAAAACAAGCATTCAACGGGTAATGTACTGAAAATTGCAAGTTGAAATTTTTGATTATCATTTAAACAAATTTTATTTTCACAAATCCTTGTAAACAAACTATACCCTAGTTTTAACATTATTGGTTTAATTTTTTAAATCTTCCAAAAAGATTGTAGAATATTTTTGATAATTACCACTAAATATACCACAATACCCTGAATGCATGGTTGAATTTTGCAAACACCAGAGTGGTTATTTGATTTGTTTAACAAGTTATAGAAGTCATTAAATTTTTTAGCTTTACTGGCCAAAGACCAGTGACGATAATGGTAATTGTTGTTTGTAGGGAAATATCAATTAAATATCATTCATGGACACTGTAACTTGCATTAGTCGTCGAATGTGCGTATCACGAAAATCAATGAAGATACATTTAAAGGAAACTGTATGAAAATGGGTATTTTTGTTAATCTTGTGAAACATTATGCGATTTAAAGGGAACAACAATTTTACAAAAAAAAATTTACTTAACATTTTTTTTTAATTATAAACATGATGATCATAATTTTTTATTATGCTGGTTCTCTCTACAAACAATGCTACTGGTAAATGTATTTTACTTTATCACTTTCTCTTGTCAGTATGATCATTATATACAATATATTAATTTTTAGATTATTTTACTCATATTTCAAAACTAGTGTGATACCAAATTTGATAAAAACTGATAATAATTCCTTAAATACAAGGTTAAGGTAAAACTTATAATGCAAATAAATATTTCAATATTGTTAAACATGTATGTTTATAAGTGTAAAGATTGATTGACGTGAGAATTTTATCATTACGATGTGTCCCATTAAAAATGCCAAATTGTCTTTGCCTCAAATTGGGTACAAATAAAAATGAAATCAAATTATATAAAATATTACAAAATTATCGAGAACTGTATATCGTTTGCCTAGATTATTGTCAAATTTATCATAGAAAATTTCATTGTAAATTTGATATATATATCTGGGATGACACCGATGTACTGCTACTGGTGTTGTGGCGCCGAAACACCAGTTGTCGTACTATGATGTCATTTTTTTTATTATTTTCAAAAATGGTGCAGATTATATCATGATGGAATTTTCAGTGACAATATTGAAATATTTAAAGTAATTTTTAAGTTTTAAATATACAAGTAGATCATATATTCATTAAAACAAATTTGAATTTTTTCAAATAAAATAAAGTCTACTGAATAAGGATTTGATTTGTAAAGTGATGTTGATGTTAATTGTGTTTTTGTTTTTCATATGTACAATTATTTTTAACACACTTCCTCCATAAAATGCATTCTGAAATAATAACCCGATCAAATGTAATGTCTAGATACATATCAAATTAAAAAAACAACACAAAACCAATAAATAAATTAGTCAAACCTTTGTTAAGTTTGTTAATTGGTCACCTCTATTAAACAACCACTTGCCTATGCTTTTAAAATAAATTATTCTGTATTAAATAGCAGCTTGATTTAAAAGGTCAATTTTGTTCATTCCCATGACTGGTTGCTTAAGACGGCTTTTGCTATAGTGTATTAGTATAAAACTTGTCAGCATTTCAGTAAATATTAACCATAAGTTTTTTTCCCAGTAACCAATATTTTGGGAATGTTTTCATTATGAAAAACAAAAATACGATTGACACTTGTGTACCATTATTGTACTCCGCGTAACATCGTATAGCGGAGTACCTTTGTCCTGGCGTTATTGTTATACAAAACCTGTTTTGAACACTCGAGTGATTCGAGATTAAATATAAATATAGATTTTTGGCGGTAAGAAATCAGTTCTAGCTTTGTTTTAAACTCAATGCTCGAAATTACAGAGAAATATAATTGTTACATGTATTTCATTTACATAACAATATGAAACATCAGTGTGATAAATGTCGTTTATCAAAAGTAATTCTGAACATACTGAATATGCAGGTGTATTGTTCATAAAAGATTTTCAAGAATGAAGCTCGACATTCAGTGGTAAAAGACATTTGATAAACGAGCACAGGTTTCCAGAGTTAACCGTCTTTGGTTTTTCCTGGGCGAGTCGACCACGTTTTGAAAATCTTTTATATAAAAGACTGTCATTTAAAAATATGAATTGTTCTTAACATATGTGTATTATGTTTTATGCACATGATTGTATATATGTATATATGGCTTGTCTAGTTATAAATGTCAGATTTACTCACTTTACTTTATATAACATTTTGAGATATATAATAGAAGCATTGGACATAAAATATAGTGTTCATACTCACTTCAGTACTCTGACCCCCACGCTTGAGATTATATTCAATACTATTGTTACTGTTAGAATTCAATTCTTGCTGTTAAGTGACTATATATTTATATTGATTGTATATTGTATCATTTATGATGATATAGTTTGTAAAAATATTAATACAATATGTTATGTTCTGTTCTATAAAAACAAGATACTGTAATCCCATTTTTTGGTGGCTAATTTTATTATCATGCTTTAGTAGGTGTGTGTAATAGTTTCAATTACCTGAGATCCGAACACTGTTAACACTGACCAGACTGCTCAGTTTTGGGTCAACATTGTTTGGACATGCTATTGATCATATGAAACGGATACAAAATTTCAATTTCGAAGACTTCAAAATGTTCAAATTATATTTAAAGAAAAAACGGAGACAAATGTTATCTAGCATAGTTTGAAAAGAGAATATATAGATTTGAAATAAAAAAAACACCACTGTCAATTTTTCCTGATACACTAATAAAAATTAATCACTTAACCCTTCACTTGTTATATAACATACTAAACCTTAACGACTTAACTTGTAATGGAAACATTGACAGTGATTTTATACCATGTTTAATTGTTTTTGTTTGAATCTAGAAAATAGACTTGGGTTGGCCTAATATCTAAACATCTAATGTGTAAATGATTGATTTTTTGTTTTAAATTTGATAATAGTATGCCATCATTAAATAGTTGTCATTGTGCCCATGCATGCTTATTCATACCATTTATACTATCCATACTACATATACTATATATATCATATATACTATATATATAACACATGCAATAAATATCATACATGTTGTTTTGGCTTTGTTTTTTATTACTTATTATTTAGAAGGAAATTAATGTTGTGAACAGTTTCAATATTCATTTTTAGAATATATAAAAATAGTATAGTATAATAGCTTACTCTAATCTTCTTCTGTTATGTTTTGAACAATGTGTTGCTATGTACATGTACTATGTATATGTATAATGAGAAATAAAATATTAAGAGAAAAAAAATACTATACATACTACATATACTATACATACTACATATACTATACATACTACATATACTATACATACTACATATACTATACATACTTCATATACTATACATACTACATATACTATACATACTTCATATACTATACATACTACATATACTATACATACAACATATACTATACATACTTCATCTACTATACATACTACATATACTATACATACTACATATACTATACATACTTCATCTACTATACATACTTCATCTACTATACATACTACATCTACTATACATACTACATATACTATATATACTTCATCTACTATACATACTACATCTACTATACATACTACATCTACTATACATACTACATCTACTATACATACTACATATACTATACATACTACATATACTATATAGCCTACACATATTATATATATACTATACATACTAAACATTATTACACATACTATTTACATAAACTCCATCCATCCATTCGTCCGTCCGTCCGACCATCTGTCCGTCCGTCTGGAGCGGCAGTTGTGGGTTGCGTTGCCAGTACAGAATGGACTTGTGGGTTTTTTTGGTACTTGTAGGGTGCAATGTTCACCCCTCAAGTGCGAAAACCCGTGCAAATGGCATTGTAGGGTTAATTTAATTTTCTTCACATTTATTTTTTACTTTTTTTTCACCTTTTTTCATTCTTTTTTAGTGTCATTAGGGTTGGATCTCAAGGTTTGTGACATTAGGGTTAGAAAGAAAATAGTTTTTGTTTTGTTTTATGAAAAAAAAGATGTTTTATAACATATTAAAACCTCACCCCACAACATCACTTCCACAAGAACGTCCGTCCGTCCATCTGTCCGTCCATCCATCCGTCCGTCCGTCCGTACGTACGTCTGGAGCGGCAGTTGTGGGTTGCGTTGCCAGTACAGAATGGCATTGTGGTTTTTTTTGGTACTAGTGGGGTGCAATGTTCACCCCACAAGTGCGAAAACCCGTGCAAATGGCCTTGTGGGGTTAATTTTATTTTTTCACATTTTTCTTTTACTTTTTTTCAACCTTTTTTCATTCTTTTTTAGTGTCATTAGGGTTGGATCTCAAGGTTTGTGACATTAGGGTTAGATAGAAAATAGGTTTTGTTTTATGAAAAAAAGATGTTTTATAACATATTAAAACTGCACCCCACAACATCACTTCCACCAGAACGTCCGTCCATCCGTCCGTCCGTTCGTTCGTTCGTTCGTTCTTCCGTTCGTTCGTTCGTTCGTTCGTTCGTTCGTTCGTTCGTTCGTTCTTTCGTTCGTTCTTTCATTCATTCATCTGTTCATTAGGATAAGGGTTAGGGTAGGAGTTAGTGTTTTAGTAATATACGAAAGTTGTCCGGTGCGGTCAACAAGGGAAGTGACTTGTACTCCGTTTAGAGTGCATAGAGTAGATACGAGTATTTCCCCTTGAAATAATATTTGATTTACATTAGTTGCTGCTTTCATTTGCTACTTTTCGTTTCGTTGATACACATGTTACTGGACTTCATGATTTGTCGAAAAATAATTTAAACTAATATGACACAGCACTTTGTGTTCATTTCATTCATTCATTCATTCATTCATTCATTCATTCATTCATTCATTCATTCATTCATTCATACATTCCATTCATCCATTCATTGATTGAATAATTCATTTATTCATCTATTAATATATTGATTGATTGATTGATTCGTTCGTCCGTCCGTCCGTCCGTTCGTTCGTTCGTTCGTTCGTTCGTTCGTTCGTTCGTTCGTTCGTTCAATCATTAATTTATTCATTTATTCCATTCATTCATCTATCCATTAACTCATTCATTCATCTATTCATTCATTCATTCATTTATTCATCCATCCATTTATGCATTCATCTATTCATTAGGTTTAGGGGTAGGGTTAAGGTAAGGGTTAGAGTTATGGTTCATCTATCCAATTACTCATTAATTCATCTATCCATCTATCCATATATTCATTCATTCGTTCGTTCGTTCGTTCGTTCGTTCGTTCGTTCGTTCTTTCGTTCGTTCGTTCGTTCGTTCGTTCTTTCGTTCGTTCGTTCGTTCGTTCGTTCGTTCGTTCGTTCGTTCATTCATTCACTAATTCGTTCGTTCGTTCGTTCGTTCTTTCGTTCGTTCGTTCGTTCGTTCGTTCGTTCGTTCGTTCGTTCGTTCGTTCGTTCGTTCGTTCATTCATTCAGGGTTAGGTTTTTTTTTAAAGTGTTAGGGTTATGGTTAGAGATTTAATTTTAACTGTTCTATTTATGTTCATTTGAATGTGTTGGCACATCATGGCGCCCGGGTGAACTCGCATGTGTCAATAGAACTGAACATCCTGTACTTTTGTGGCCAACTAACAGACATCATTTAAAAATGACTAAGTCCGCTCGAACATAATACCTAATCAATAAATACTTCTTCCTGACCTCATTCTTAGGACTAGGGAGCTTATTTATATATCATTGTTTCGACGGTAAAACGTGGCTTTAAATTGAACTTTGTTTATATTATTCTTCAACGTGCTCACCCTAGGGTTAGGGTTAGGATTTAGTCACTTTGACGTGTTGCGGATGCGGGATTGCGGAACTCCGACCCTTTTCACTCGCCAGCCCTGAGGGGTAAAAAAAATTCAAAGGTCAAGGTTACACTTTGTGTTTGTTTGACAACACTTTGAGTCTGTGTGAGAGTTCGTGTCCAGCCTGTAACTTTGTCAAGCATAGATGGATTTTGTTAGTACCTGCTACATATGATCGAAATGACATGACGTCGTGTAAGACCTACATGCGTACCTCAAAGGTCAAGGTCACACTTTGAGTTTGTTTGACAACACTTTGAGTCTGTGTTAGAATTCGTGTCCGGCCTGTTACTTTGTCATGCGTAGATGGATTTTATAAATACTTGCTACAAATGATCAACATGGCATGATGGTGTCGCACTTAACACCCAGACTCCCACTTCAAAGGTCAAGGTCACAATTAAACTTTTCAACTAAACACTTTCAGTCTGTTTGAGATTCCGTGTCCAGTCTGTAACTTTTTCTTTAACTTGGTTCAATTGATCAAGATGACATGACGACGTGTCACACGTAAGACCTAGACCCGTACCTCAATGGTCAATGTCACACTTTGAAATTTTATGAGAACACTTTGATACTGTTTGAGATTTCAAGTCCGTCCTGTAACTTTATTATATATAGGTGGATTTCAATATCACTTGGCTCAGTTTGTTTATATGTATGTGATATATTGCGCTTAAACACGCATTTAAAAAATAGAGTATTTGTGTGATAACGAGAGTGAATTATTTGACTGAGATGAATAGGAGAAAAATTATCCATTCTGAATACGTCAGTTTAGGATAGAAAAGAGAACTCGACAGAGCAACGTCCCTACATGTAATGTTGAACCCTCGCGTGAGATATTTCTATCCCATATGGATACTCATGATGGATTCTTTTACTACTCTCGGATGAGCTTCCTCAAACACATTAGTGCTCATAAGTGATCTAATGGTGCTGTTAAAGCAGATATGTTGGGAATGTTTGCAAACTGATTTTGAAAATGAGTATACTTATGCGTAGTTTATGGCAATATTCATAATGTATAAACTGATGATGTATATTTATCATGTTTCTCTATATTCTGCCGTGAATATCAAGGACAATAATGGGAATAAGGGAAAATCACTTTTCCATTTTTTTGTGTGATCCTTGGTATTGATATGTATAATATGGTTAATAACTTCATGTGTATATGTTTGTAAAAATGTACATCATGTTTTAACCATGTTTGCACATCAGTGTTACCATTTAAATTTATCTACAGCACATGTGCATGTTTCCGATATTAAACATTAACAAATAAGGATTTACTAGCTTTAAAATTATACCTGTACGCAAATGTTAATACCTCTTACAGGTTATGTTTCTGTATGAAGTGCATGTGCAACTATTTGGCGAACATTTAAAGAGGCATCACCTATATCGCCTTTATGAGTAAAATGCACATTTATGTCAAACATCAAATAGTATGGATATTCTATTCAATAACTAATATTGTATTTTGTATCTGTAGTTTAAAAAACTTTAATTTTGTAGACTGAATACCAAATCGCGACCGGTGATAAACATTGATGAGTAATATGGAAATGCTGACATGTGTACTTACGAATTCCTTAATAAGATTGACAACGAGAACGGAATCAACCATTTTTTTCGAATGGGACCTAGATAAATATTCCGTCATTTACTAAACAGAAGGTCATAGGTGATGCAATTTAAACGAGCCATTTCAAATTTTATGTTTTAAAGATATCTCGCTTATTCATTTTATCTCCACGAAGTGATACAACTGTACATAGTATGAACAAACATATGTAATAACAAGAACTCGATGCAATTTTCTACAACAACACGTGTTTCTTTCTACAAATAAGTGTTAAAAAAAACATAGTAAACCATTGTGTTCGTGATTGATTTTAGTGAAACCAATTCCGGACAGTTTCGGAACGCACTTCGCTGATTACTGGAAATGCCAAGTTTTGTTATTGTCACGTGATACGAAAAAAGTAGGTGTCTATCGGCACGACAGTTGTGCCCATTAACTTTCTTATCCGCACGACAGTCGTGCCCATTATTGCTCTTATCCGCACGACGGCAATGCCGATATTGTTTCAGGACAGGTGCTCGGCAAGGGAAGTAAGTCACGGCAGATAGTCAATGGGTGTAAATATATATCCGGGCATTTTCCAGCATTTTCAAGATTAGGTTGACACTCGTCATTTCATACGGAATTTTATTAAACGAGTTCAAGAAAAAGCCCCTTTTTTGGAAGAGTTTAATGAAATTTTGTATGAATTGACAGTAAGTGTCAAATTCCATTTATCACATTTCCCACGTACAGATAAAAACTCAAGTTAGTAAGTTACAAAATGACATATATGCAGACCCCCTTCATACGCCGAATAACCGTAGCGAGATGTGTAAGTCTTGCCTAAAAAATTATAACTAAAAAACAAATTTATCGATTCGACAATACATTTACTTAACAACAACACCTATTATACTCGCCAAGACACACTTATTCAAACTTTTTTCTTGGACGATTTTATACAATTCTGAAGTTGTATAAATACGCAAATTAATACAAAGGTCGGATGAAATTGCATCCAATCAAAGGCGTACGTTGAAGTATTGTACGTGGTTGTACTACATAGTAAAAAAGCGTTGATATGTGATTAACATGAATAAAAGAGAGAGAGAGAGAGAGAGAGAGAGAGAGAGAGAGAGAGAGAGAGAGAGAGAGGGGGGGTGAGAATATTATGATTGCTTGTTTTGTTCTGTTTCCTTTCTCTTAATACAGTGTTTCCTACTTTTCTTCTTCTCTCGACTCTGGTTCGAGCTTCCATCCGGATGTTAACAAAGTGGTCTTAAAGTAATTTGGACATGTTTGAGGGGGACATAAACTTCGTTACCCATAAATGGATTTTTCACAGGCATCTGATTAACTTTCAATAGTTGAAGCTTTCTCTACAATGTTATATAATGCACTATGCAGAATTTATTTACATATTCCGAAATGCAGGTACTAAAAATTGATACACGCACAAATTTTTTTTCCACGGAAATAAAACTATAAGTTTCAAAAAGTTGACTGTTTACATGATGCTTGTGATTTAGTTATTTTGCTGTTTTAAAAAAAATTACGTTCTGAATAAAACTTGCATATGTTTTAGAGGCAATGTTGTCGTATCCGTAATTTGCTTCCAATAAAAAGCAAAAAGCATGTACTGTCATGTCTTGTCTATTTTCCATTTTACTCCTTTTATGTTTTGCCTAATCTTAGTTCCTTTAATTCTTTATTTCTCCTCACTTATGTGCTATGTAAATTAAAATGTTTCCGTCGTGCTAATAAAGAAAATAATCGATACGACGGTCGTGCCGATAGCCTTGTCCTTTATATATTTTGCAAGTCTCTGCGCATCAATTCCGGCCAACTCGCTCGGGAATTATCAAATTTAGGAAAGTTGTTGTTGTTGAATTTAGAGCGAGGTGCGTTTAAATTGACAACAACAACACTTCACATTCTTACCGTAAAACAGGCATAAAGAAGCAAAAAAGAACACATGTTTCTGAACAAAAGAAATCATAAAATAGCATTTTTTATATGATAGCATTTAAATACTTAGTGATAGATATTTTGTCCTAAAATATCGGACTCATTGGTGATGCCTCTTTAATTTTGTGACTGTGTCAGATTATTATTTAGGACGTGTCTATGTGAAACATACTGCACGGGTTTATTCGCCTTAACCGGTGCACGTGCACTTCACGTGAAATCAAAACCTGTCAGAGGTACATACATTTGTGTAACCGTTAATGAATGGAAATCTTGCTCATAACAATCTTACCTATTTACAGTAAATAGATATTATTTCCCTCCATGAAACCGGTTTGGCTTTATGTTATTTGAAACATGTATATTTGTCGTTCGGCATAACTATCTCAAAGTGTGGGACCGTACAGTTATGTAAACCAGAATTTGCGGATTTGTGCGACTACACTTTGTGAGCTGCTATAAGAAAACAAGAAGAGGTATTTGTTGTTATCGCTTCATTTTTTCATAGCTTTCTAGCAGAAAGAAGACATTTCTGATTTGTAGTAAGTATTTTATATCGAAGTATTGTTTGTGGTACTGTGTATATTGACACTGAGTGATGTTAACTTTTATGTTGATTGGTCAGTTACACTGGTCTTATGTTATATAAAATTTCATTGGTCCAAAACAGTATCAATAGTAAATTTTAAATCGTAATTAGGCAGAAATTTTGGGATGGCATATAGTAATCGCAGCGTCCGTCCGTCCTTCCGTCCGATATTTTGTGTCTGGCCTGTAACTTTGTCATGCATATATGGATATTGTTCATACTTGCTACAAATGATCAACATAAAATGACGACATGTCGCGAGTAAGACCCGTACATCAAAGGTCAAGGTAACACTTTGACTTTATTTGACAATACTCTGAGTCTGTGTGAGATTTCGTGTCTGGCCTGTAACTTTGCCATGCATAGATGGATTTTATAAATACCTGCTACAAATGATCAACATAACAAGACGATCTGTCGCACGCTACACCCAGACTCTCACTTCAAAGGTCAAGGTCACAATTCAAGTTTGTTTGACGACACTTTCATTCTGCTTGAGATTTCGTGTCTGGTCTTTAACTTTGTCACCTATGAATAAAATTAAAAAATGCTTTGCTTAATTCACCATCATGACATGATGACGGGACATTCGTAAGACCCACACCTGTACCACAAAGGTCAAGGTCAAACTTTTAGTTTGTTTGATAACGCTTTGAGTATGTGTGAGATTTCGTGTCCGGCCTGTTACTTTGTCATGCATTGATGGATTTTTTTTAAATACTTGCTACAAATGATCAGCATAACATTGCGACATGTCGCGCGTGACACCCAGACTCCCATTTCAAAGGTCAATGATACAATTTAACTTTGTTTGACAACTCTTTCAGTCTGTTTGAGATTTCATGTCCAGTCTGTAACTATGGATACATTTTAAAAACAATGGCTGAGTTGATCAATCTGATACGCTTAAGTGTTGCGTGTAAGACCCAGATATTTTGTGTCTGGTCAGTAACTTTGTCTTTAACTAAGCTCAATTGATCAAGATCACATGACAGTTGTCGCACGTATGATCCAGACCCATACCTCAAAGGCCAAGGTCACACTTTGAGTTTGTTCAACAACACTTTGAGTCTGTTTGAGATTTCAAGTCAAGTCTGTAACTTTATCATACCTGGATAGATTTCAAAAACACTTGGCTCAATTTATCAATTGATCAACATGACATGACGAAGTGTCGCATTAAGACTCAGAACCTGACCTCAGTAGTCAAAGTCACACTTTCAGTTTGTTTGATATTTCATTTCTGATTACATGGAGGGATTTTAGAATGATTTGATACAATTGATCAACATGTCATGATGATGTGTCACATGTATTTACCTGTAGAAATACACAGACTTTTAAATAGATGTCATGGGCAAGGTTATACATAGGTCAAGGTGACACTGTAATGTAAAAAATCACACATGGAATTGCATTATAGTCTGAAGATGACAAATATGAAGTACATATCAAATTGTTCCAATGTTATACAATGTTGCATGTAAGTGAAACAGAATGAATGTTACCGAATTTGTGTTATTAATTTGTTGTTTTAATACACTTGCATAGGAATCATAAAGCTTGAATATTGTTTCACCATAATGTACTTTACAACTGTTAATTGTTGAATACGTTTCATAGTATATATGTAAATGTGAGTTTTGAAATGTATGTGTGTCAGTACGTATATCTGTGTAAATACATGTAACTACGTAATTATTATTGATATGATAAAACACAAATAAGACAGAAATATGTGTGTTCGTGCGTCCGCGTAAGACATTGATGGAAATCTGTGAGAAATATTCATAGAATAAATATTTATATATTGTAATGTTGTATTTCCATATACAATTTATAAGGAAAATGTAGATTTGCTTTATATATATACACGATGTACGAATATGATAATTGTTGATTTTTTATTATATATAGGATAAAGATCTAGTGTGTGTGAAAAATTACAAAAACAGTTCAACATCATAGTACTATATACTTGTAAGTGACATATATTTATTTATTGCAATGTTTATCTTATTTACTGTACCCTGCATTATTGTTCTTAGCTAGAATGATGATTTAAATTTAATAAAATGTTTAATTGTGTAAAGAATTTTAAGCAAAAAATGAACTCAGTTTGAAGTCAGCATAATTTATTTAGTCATAAGAAAAAGCAAGCTATTGTTAAAAGCATTGTTATGTTTTTCATAATGTATTTCAAATTGTATTGTATATGTGATATATGTGATAAATTGTTACTCTGTATTTGCATTTTCAGTAATAAAAATGTGACGAATAAAAATGTATAATGTATAATGAAGAAAAAGTGTAAAAAGGGTTTAAATCAATTACCAGAGGACTCAACACCAAAGAGAGCCAACCCCGGTTACATTGTTTACTTACGCTGGTTTGCTTTCGAATCTGAACATTTAGCGATACTGTTTGTTTACACGTGTTTCATTTGTTTTGTTTCAGTCAAATTAGACATTACGACGTGTCATGCTTAAAACCAACACTGTACGTCAAAGATAAAGATCACACTTTGAGTTTGTTTGAGATTTTGTGTCCGGCCTGTAACATTGTCATGCTGATATTGATTTTATAAATACTTGCTAAAAACGAGCCACATAATATGACGTCTTATCACGTGTAACACCCAGACTCCCCTTTCAAAGGTCAAGATCGCACTTCAGTCTGTTTGAGATTTCTCGTCCTGTCACATATGGATAAATTAAAAAAGATTTAACTCAATTCATCAAAATGACAAGACGTTGTATTGTGCGTAAGAATTACATCCGTACTGCAAAGGGCAAGGTCACACATTGAGTTTGAAATTTCAAGTCTGGTCTGTAACTTTATCATACATGGATGGATTTCAAAATCACTTGGCAGTTGATAAGCATGGCATGACGACGTGTTGCATGTTAGTCCCTCAACCTTACCTCAGAGGTCAAGGGCCACTTTCAGTTTGTTTGATATTTCATGTTTGGTCTGTAACTTTGTTTTACATGTATGGTTTTTAAAATAGCCTGACATCATTGATCACGATGTCATGATGATGTGTCACCCGCCTTTACCTGTAGAAATACCCAGACCTTTATATCAAAGGTGAAGGTCACATGAAATCGCTTGTCTAATCTGAAACGTTAGTCCACCACTCTTGATATTCATGGATACATTTAATCGCTACCTATAATAAAATATATCGTTATTTTCCCATTTAATGGGAGCATGTGACACCTACTAGTAACATTTCTTGTTTGCTCTTCAGATTGTGCAATTGTTAGTGTTTGGTGGATGTGACGGGGAAAAGACTGACGGACATCGAAAAACTCCACTCATGGTGGCTTCTGTAATTCTGTAGCGACCAAGGGAATCTCTCCAACTGTTGGTATGTAAGCTTGTGTATTGACCCCTTAGGGCATCAAGGTGCTATGTAAGGCAGATATTATCACTATATTGCAACCAACTGCAGGGCTCAAGGCAGATAGTATCACTATATTGCAACCAACTGCAGGGCTCATGATAGTATCACTATATTGCAACCAACTGCAAGGCTCAAGGCAGATAGTATCACTATATTGCAACCAACTGCAAGGCTCAAGGCAGATATTATCACTATATTGCAACCAACTGCAGGGCTCTAGGCAGATAGTATCACTATATTGCAACCAACTGCAATGCTCAAGGCAGATAGTAACACTATTTTACAACCAACTGCAAGACTCAAGGCAGATAGTATCACTATATTGCAACCAACTGCAAGGCTCAAGGCAAATATTATCACTATATTTCAACCAACTGCAAGGCTCAAGGCAGATATTATCACTATATTGCAACAAACTGCAAGGCTCAAGGCAGATAGTATCACTATTTTACAGCCAACTACCTTGCTCAAGGCAGATATTATCACTATATTTCAACCAACTGCAAGGCTCAAGGCAGATATTATCACTATATTTCAACCAACTGCCAGGCTCAAGGCAGATATTATCACTATTTTACAACCAACTGCCAGGCTTATGGCAGATATTATCACTATACTACAACCAACAGCCAGGCTCAAGGCAGATATTATCACTATACTACAACCAACTGCCAGGCTCAAGGCAGATATTATCAGTAAACTACAACCAACTGCCAGGCTCAAGGCAGATATTATCACTATTTTACAACCAACTGTCAGGCTTATGGCATATATTATCACTATACTACAACCAACTGCCAGGCTCCAGGCAATTATCAACACTATTTTAAATCTAACTGCCAGACACAAGGCAGATATTATTACTATTTTACAACCAACAGCCAGGCTCAAGGCAGATATTATCACTATACTACAACCAACTGCCAGGCTGAAGGCAGATATTATCAGTAAACTACAACCAACTGCCAGGCTCAAGGCAGATATTATCACTATTTTACAACCAACTGTCAGGCTTATGACAGATATTATCACTATACTACAACCAACTGCCAGGCTCCAGGCAATTATCAACACTATCTTAAATCTAACTGCCAGACACAAGGCAGATATTATTACTATTTCACAACCAACAGCCAGGTTCATGCAGATATCATCACTATATTACAACCAACTGCCATGCTCATGTCAGATATTATTACTCTATTACAACCAACTGCTAGGCTCAAGGCAGATATCATCACTATATTGTAACGTACTGCGAGGTCAAGGCAGATATTATTACTTTACTACAACTAACTACTAGGTTCAAGGCAGATATCGCTATTTTACAACCATTTGCCAGGCTCAAGGCATATATTATCACTATTTTGCAACCAGCTGCCAGATTGTCGATTTTGGCCGATTTTGCCATTTTTAGCCATATTCGAGCCTCCATAGAGACCTTATGCCGTGCCACAAGGCTATAGAATTATATATTTTCGGAAATATCTATTCAAGCCCTTCAACATAATACCACAAATATTAAGCCTTCTGAAAATGACACCAAATTCAATGAAAGTTGATGAAAATGAAAATCTTTGCCAATTGTGAACATATTACTCTGAAAAGATCCACAAATGTTCCTCTATTCATGTTCCATGGATTTCTATAGTTTGCTAGTGCGAAATCTGAAGTTTGAATATACTTTTTTAATCTGAACGCTTTTTTACCCTTGGTTTTCAACGAAAGTTGAATATCGACCTTGACCGTTCGGTACAAGGTCAAGGTCACGAATTGTTAAGTAGGATGAGATACGTTCATTGGTAAAGAGTTTATAAAGATCAAGCAACGAATGTTGAGATATAACATTTTGAACATGTACACCTAAAAAAATATATAAATTTTCATAACATTTTTTTGCTTGACGAATATTTTTATAGTGAAATGTCCCCTACATTGTACAACCTAAGCCCAAAGGGTTGCCCCTAATAGGGATCTCGGACCCTCCTAATTATTGAGATAATTACAATAACTCCCTAATTGAGGGACACTTTCATAAAAAAAGAAGATTTTTTCCCCCAAATTTCAATAACAGTAACTCCGTCAAAAAATAGGGAAAAATAGGGAAAAATCACCTTCATGGTCCTTATCCATTTATCTTTCCAGTGGTACCTTCAAATTCAACCCAAGTCATCTAGAAATATATATGTAATCGAATTCCGTAGTTAAATCCACATTTAGGAGCTTTTTGTTGTGAGGTTGAGATATCCCCATATACCCATTTTTTTTTTTTATTTATTTTTTTTTTTTGCTGGGTCTAGTTTATCCATCCTTGGGCAGGTAGAAAACCCCATAACAACCTGTAACTTCCACTATCCTGGTATAGAAAGCCCTTAAAGACCTAAACCCAGGATGCGAAAACATCATTTTTTTTACAAAGTCCATTTTGTTTTTAGTTAAGCCTGGGTTTTGATATCTCAAAAAACCCTATCTGGCCCCTATAGCCCCTATATTAGCTCCCTTAGTCAAACCCCAAATCTCAGCAACACGTCAAGAACTATGAAAGATATATCGCACCCCATATCCCAGAGACGAACTCCATCCCTAAAGTAAATACCACTCTGGTCAGTGGTGACTCACTAAAGTCGAACACAAGCATATCGCAGCCCACTTCTCCAAGATGAACTCCATCCCTCAAGTAAATACCACTCTGGTCAGTGGTGACTCACTAAAGTCGAACACAAGCATATCGCACCCCACATCTCCAAGATGAACTCCATCCCTAAAGTAAATACCACTCTGGTCAGTGGTGACTCACTAAAGTCGAACACAAGCATATCGCACCCCACATCCCAAAGATGAACTCCATCCCTAAAGTAAACACATCTCTGGTCAGTTGTGACTCACTAAAGTCGAACACAAGCATATCGCACCCCACATCCCCAAGATGAACTCCATCCCTAAAGTAAATACCACTCAGGTCAGTGGTGACTCACTAAAGTCGAACACAAGCATATCGCACCCCACATCTCCAAGATGAACTAGATTCCTAAAGTAAATACCACTCTGGTCAGTGGAGACTCACTAAAGTCGAACAAAAGCAAATCGCACCCCACATCTCCAAGATGAACTCCATCCCTAAAGTAAATACCACTCTGGTCAGTGGAGACTCACTAAAGTCACACAAAAGCAAATCGCACCCCACATCTCCAAGATGAACTCCATCCCTAAAGTAAATACCACTCTGGTCAGTGGTGACTCACTAAAGTCGAACACAAGCATATCGCACCCCACATCTCCAAGATGAACTAGATTCCTAAAGTAAATACCACTCTGGTCAGTGGAGACTCACTAAAGTCGAACAAAAGCAAATCGCACCCCACATCTCCAAGATGAACTCCATCCCTAAAGTAAATACCACTCTGGTCAGTGGAGACTCACTAAAGTCGAACAAAAGCAAATCGCACCCCACATCTCCAAGATGAACTCCATCCCTAAAGTAAATACCACTCTGGTCAGTGGTGACTCACTAAAGTCGAACACAAGCATATCGCAACCCTACATCCCCAAGATGAACACCATCCCTAAAGTAAATACCACTATGGTCAGTGGTGACTCACTTAAGTCAAACACAAGCATATCGCATCCCACATCTCCAAGATGAACTCCATCCCTAAAGTAAATACCACGCTGGCCAGTAGTGACTCACTAAAGTCGAACACAAGCATATCGCACCCCACATCCCCAAGATGAACATTATCCCTAAACTAAATACCACGCTGGTCAGTGGTGACTCACTAAAGTCGAACACAAGCAAATTGCAACCCTTATCCCCAAGATGAACACCATCACTAAAGTAAATACAACACTGGTCAGTGGTGACTCACTAAAGTCGAACACAGCAAATTGCAACCCTTATCCCCAAGATGAACACCATCCCTAAAGTAAATACCACTCTGGTCAGTGGTGACTCACAAAAGTCGAACACAAGCATATCGCACCCCACATTCCCAAGATGAACACCATCCCTAAAGTAAATACCACGTTGGTCAGTGGTGACTCACTGAAGTCGAACACAAGCATATCGTAACCCACTTCCCCAAGATGAACTCCATCCCTAAAGTAAATGCCACGCTGGTCAGTGGTGACTCACTAAAGTCGAACACAAGCATATCGCACCCGTCATCCCAAGATGAACACCATCCCTAACGTAAATACCACTCTGGTCAGTGGTGACTCACTAAAGTTGAACACAAGCATATCGCACTCTACATCCCCAAGATGAACACCATCCCGAAAGTAAATACCACTCTGGTCAGTGGTGACTCTCTAAAATCGAACACAAGCATATCGCACCCCACATCTCCAAGATGAACTCCATCCCTAAAGTAAATACCACTCTGGTCAGTGGTGACTCACTAAAGTCGAACACAAGCATATCGCATCCAACATCTCCAATATGAACACCATCCCTAAAGTAAATACCACTTTGGTCAGTGGAGACTCACTAAAGTCGAACACAAGCATATCGCTCCCAACATCTCCCAAGATGAACTCCATCCCTAAAGTAAATACCGCTCTGGTCAGTGGTGATTCACTAAAGTCGAACACAAGCATATCGCACCCAACATCTCCAATATGAACACCATCCCTAAAGTAAATACTACTCTGGTCAGTGGTGACTCACAAAAGTCGAACACAAGCATATCGCACCCTACATCCCCAAGATGAACACCATCCCTAAAGTAAATATCGCTCTGGTCAGTGATGATTCACTTAAGTCGAACACAAGCATATCGCATCCTACATCCCCAAAATGAACACCATCCCTAAAGTAAATACCGCTCTGGTCAATGATGATTCACTAAAGTCGAACAAAAGCATATCGCACCACAGATCTCCAAAATGAACACCATCCCTAAAGTAAATACCACGCTGGTCAGTGGTGACTCACTTAAGTCGAACACAAGCATATCGCACCCCACATCCCCAAGATGAACACAATCCCTAAAGTAAATACCACGCTGGTCAGTGGTGACTCACTAAAGTCGAACACAAGCATATCGCACCCCACATCCCCAAGATGAACACCATCCCTAAAGTATATACCACTCTGGTCAGTGGTGACTCACTAAAGTCGAACACAAGCATATCGCACCCCACATCTCCGAGACGAACTCCATCCCTAAAGTAAATACCACTCTGGTCAGTGGTGACTCACTAAAATCGAACAGAATCATATCGCACCCCACATCTCCGAGATGAACTCCATCCCTAAAGTAAATACCACTCTGGTCAGTGGTGACTCACTAAAGTCGAACACAAGCATATCGCACCCAACATCTCCAAGATGAACACCATCCTTAAAGTAAATACCACTCTGGTCAGTGGTGATTCACTAAAGTCGAACACAAGCATATCGCACCCTACATCCCCAAGGTGAACACCATCCCTAAAGTAAATACTACTCTAGTCAGTGGTGACTCACTCAAGTCGAACACAAGCATGTCACACCCTACATCCCAAAGATGAACACCATCCCTAAAGTAAATACCGCTCTGGTCAGTGATGACTCACTAAAGTCGAACACAAGCATATCACACCCCACATCCCCAAGATGAACACCATCCCTAAAGTAAATACCACTGTGGTCAGTGGTGACTCACTAAAGTCGAACACAAGCATGTCGCACCCTACATCCCCAAGATGAACACCATCCCTAAAGTAAATACCACTCTGGTCAGTGGTGACTCACTGAAGTCGAACACAAGCATCTCGCACCCTACATCCCCAAGATGAACACCATCCCTAAAGTAATACCGCTCTGGTAAGTGATGATTCACTAAAGTCGAACACAAGCATATCGCACCCCTCATCCCCAAGATGAACACCATCCCTAAAGTAAATACCACTCTGGTCAGTGGTGACTCACTAAAGTCGAACACAAGCATATCACACCCCACATCTCCAAGATGAACTCCATCCCTAAAGTAAATACCACTCTGGTCAGTGGTGATTCACTAAAGTCGAACACAAGCATATCACACCCCACATCCCCAAGATGAACACCATCCCTAAAGTAAATACCACTCTGGTCAGTGGTGACTCACTAAAGTCGAACACAAGCATATCACACCCCACATCTCCAAGATGAACTCCATCCCTAAAGTAAATACCACTCTGGTCAGTGGTGATTCACTAAAGTCGAACACAAGCATATCACACCCCACATCCCCAAGATGAACACCATCACTAAAGTAAATACCACTCTGGTCAGTGGTGACTCCCTAAATTCGAACACAAGCATATCGCACCCCACATCCCATAGATGAACTCCATCCCTAAAGTAAATACCACTCTGGTCAGTGGTGACTTACTCAAGTCGAACACAAGCATATCGCATCGTACATACCCAATATGAACATCATCCCTAAAGTAAATACCGCTCTGGTCAGTGATGATTCACTAAAGTCGAACACAAGCATATCGTACTCCACATCTCCAAGATGAACACCATTCCTAAAGTAAATACCACTCTGGTTAGTGGTGACTCACTCAAGTCGAACACAAGCATATAGCACCCCACATCCCCAAGATGAACACCATCCCTAAAGTAAATACCACGCTGGTCAGTGGTGACTCACTAAAGTCGAACACAAGCATATCGCACCCCACATCCCCAAGATGAACACCATCCCTAAAGTAAATACCACTCTGGTCAGTGGTGACTCACTAAAGTCGAACACAAGTATATCGCACCCCACATCCCCAAGATGAACACCATCCCTAAAGTAAATACCACTCTGGTCAGTGGTGACTCACTAAAGTCGAACACAAGCATATCGTACCCCACATCCCGAATATGTACACCATCCCTAAGTAAATACCACTCTGGTCAGTGGTGACTCACTAAAGACGAACACAAGCATATCACACCCCACATCCCCAAGATGAACACCATCCCTAAAGTAAATACCACTCTGGTCAGTGGTGACTCACTAAAGTCGAACACAAGCATATCGCACCCTACATCCCCAAGATGAACATCATCCCTAAATTAAATACCACTCTGGTCAGTGGTGGCTCACTAAAGTCGAACACAAGCATATCGCACCCCTCATCCCCAAGATGAACACCATCACTAAAGTAAATACCACTCTGGTCAGTGGTGACTCACTAAATTCGAACACAAGCATATCGCACCCCACATCCCATAGATGAACTCCATCCCTAAAGTAAATACCACTCTGGTTAGTGGTGACTCACTAAAGTCGAACACAAGCATATAGCACCCCACATCTCCAAGATGAACACCATCCCTAAAGTAAATACCACTCTGGTCAGTTGTGACTAACTAAAGTCGAACACAAGCATATCGTACCCCACATCCCCAAGATGAACTCCATCCCTAAAGTAAATAACACTCTGGTCAGTGGTGACTCACTAAAGTCGAACACAAGCATATCGCACCCCACATCCCCAAGATGAACACAATCCCTATAGTAAATAGCACGCTGGTCAGTGGTGACTCACTAAAGTCGAACACAAGCATATCGCACCCCACATCACCGAGATGAACTCCAAAATTAAATTAAATAGCACGCTGGTCAGTGGTGACTCACTAAAGTCGAACACAAGCATATCGCCCCCCCACATCCCCAAGATGAACTTCATCCCTAAAGTAAATACCACTATGGTCAGTGGTGACTTACTAAAGTGGAACACAAGCATATCGCACCCCACTTCCCCAAAATGAACACCATCCCTAAAGTAAATACCACTCTGGTCAGTGGTGACTCACTCAAGTCGAACACAAGCATATAGCACCCCACATCCCCAAAATGAACACCATCCCTAAAGTAAATACTACTCTGGTCAGTGGTGACTCACTAAAGTCGAACACAAGCAAATCGCACCCCACATCTCCAAGATGAACACCATCCCTAAAGTAAATACCACTCTGGTCAGTGGTGACTCAATAAAGTCGAACACAAGCATATCGCACCCTACATCCCCAAGATGAACACCATCCCTAAAGTAAATACCACTCTGGTCAGTGGTGATTCACTAAAGTCGAACTCAAGCATATCGCACCCATATCCCCAAGATGAACACCATCCCTAAAGTAAATACCACTCTGGTCAGTGGTGACTCACTAAAGTCAAACACAAGCATATCGCACCCCACATCCCCAAGATGAACACCATCCCTAAAGTAAATACCACTCTGGTTAGTGGTGACTCACTAAAGTCGAACAAAAGCATATCGCACCCCACATCCCCAAGATGAACACCATCCCTAAAGTAAATACCACTCTGGTCAGTGGTGACTCACTCAAATCGAACACAAGCATATCGCACCCCACATCCCCAAGATGTACACCATCCCTAAAGTAAATACCACTCTGGTCAGTGGTGACTCACTAAAGTCGAACACAAGCATATCACACCCCACATCCCCAAGATGAACACCATCCCTAAAGTAAATACCACTCTGGTCAGTGGTGACTCACTAAAGTCGAACACAAGCATATCGCACCCTACATCTCCAAGATGAACTCAATCCCTGAAGTAAATACCACACTGCCATTGGTGATTTACTAAAGTCGAACACAAGCATATCGCACCCTACATCCCCAAGATGAACACCATCTCTTAAGTAAATACCACTCTGGTCAGTGGTGACTCACTAAAGTCGAACACAAGCATATCGCTCCCCTAATCCCCAAGATGAACACCATCACTAAAGTAAATACCACTCTGGTCAGTGGTGACTCACTATATTCGAACACAACCATATCGCACCCCACATCCCATAGATGAACTCCATCCCTTAAGTAAATACCACTCTGGTCAGTGGTGACTCACTAAAGTCGAACACAAGCATATCGCACCCTATATACCCAAGATGAACACCATCCCTAAAGTAAATACCGCTCTGGTCAGGGATGATTCACTAAAGTCGAACACAATCATATCGTACCACACATCTCTAAGATGAACACCATTCCTAAAGTAAATACCACTCTGGTCAGTGGTGACTCACTTAAGTCGAACACAAGCATATCGCACCCCACATCCCCAAGATGAACACCATACCTAAAGTAAATACCACGCTGGTCAGTGGTGACTCACTAAAGTCGAACACAAGCATATCGCACCCCACATCCCCAAGATGAACACCATCCCTAAAGTAAATACCACGCTGGTCAGTGGTGACTCACTAAATTCGAACACAAGCATATCGCATCCCTCATCCCCAAGATGAACACCATCCCTAAAGTAAATACCACTCTGGTCAGTGGTGACTCACTAAAGTCGAACACAAGCATATCGCACCCCACATCCCCAAGATGAACACCATCCCTAAAGTAAATACCACTGTGGTCAGTGGTGACTCACTAAAGTCGAACACAAGCGTATCGTACCCCACATCCCCAAGATGTACACCATCCCTAAGGTAAATACCACTCTGGTCAGTGTTGACTCACTGAAGACGAACACAAGCATATCACACCCCACATCCCCAAGATGAACTCCATCCCTAAAGTAAATACCACTCTGGTCAGTGGTGACTCACTAAAGTCGAACACAAGCATATCGCACCCCACATCCCCAAAATGAACACCATCCCTAAAGTAAATACCACTGTGGTCAGTGGTGACTCACTAAAGTCGAACACAAGCATATCGTACCCCACATCCCCAAGATGTACACCATCCCTAAGGTAAATACCACTCTGGTCAGTGTTGACTCACTGAAGCGAACACAAGCATATCACACCCCACATCCCCAAGATGAACTCCATCCCTAAAGTAAATACTACTCTGGTCAGTGGTGACTCACTAAAGTCGAACACAAGCATATCGCATCCCACATCCCCAAGATGAACACCATCCCTAAAGTAAATACCACTCTGGTCAGTGGTGACTTACTAAAGTCGAACACAAGCATATCGCACCCCACATCCCCAAGATGAACACCATCCCTAAAGTAAATACCACTGTGGTCAGTGGTGACTCACTAAAGTCGAACACAAGCATATCGTACCCCACATCCCCAAGATGTACACCATCCCTAAGGTAAATACCACTCTGGTCAGTGTTGACTCACTGAAGACGAACACAAGCATATCACACCCCACATCCCCAAGATGAACTTCATCCCTAAAGTAAATACCACTCTGGTCAGTGGTGACTCACTAAAGTCGAACACAAGCATATCGCACCCCACATCCCCAAGATGAACACCATCCCTAAAGTAAATACCACTGTGGTCAGTGGTGACTCACTAAAGTCGAACACAAGCATATCGTACCCCACATCCCCAAGATGTACACCATCCCTAAGGTAAATACCACTCTGGTCAGTGTTGACTCACTGAAGCGAACACAAGCATATCACACCCCACATCCCCAAGATGAACTCCATCCCTAAAGTAAATACTACTCTGGTCAGTGGTGACTCACTAAAGTCGAACACAAGCATATCGCATCCCACATCCCCAAGATGAACACCATCCCTAAAGTAAATACCACTCTGGTCAGTGGTGACTTACTAAAGTCGAACACAAGCATATCGCACCCCACATCCCCAAGATGAACACCATCCCTAAAGTAAATACCACTGTGGTCAGTGGTGACTCACTAAAGTCGAACACAAGCATATCGTACCCCACATCCCCAAGATGTACACCATCCCTAAGGTAAATACCACTCTGGTCAGTGTTGACTCACTGAAGACGAACACAAGCATATCACACCCCACATCCCCAAGATGAACTCCATCCCTAAAGTAAATACTACTCTGGTCAGTGGTGACTCACTAAAGTCGAACACAAGCATATCGCACCCTACATCTCCAAGATGAACTCCATCGCTAAAGTAAATACCACACTGGTCAGTGGTGATTCACTAAAGTCGAACACAAGCATATCGCACCCTACATCCTCAATATGAACACCATCCCTTAAGTAAATACCACTCTGGTCAGTGGTGACTCACTAAAGTCGAACACAAGCATATCGCACCCGTCATCCCCAAGATGAACACCATCCCTAAAGTAAATACCACTCTGGTCAGTGGTGACTCACTAAAGTTGAACACAAGCATATCGCACCCCACATCCCATAGATGAACTCCATCCCTAAAGTAAATACCACTCTGGTCAGTGGTGACTCACTAAAGTTGAACACAAGCATATCGCACCTCACATCCCCAAGATGAACTCCATCCCTAAAGTAAATACCACTCTGGTCAGTGGTGACTCACTTAAGTCGAACACAAGCATATCGCACCCCACATCCCGAAGATGAACACCATCCATAAAGTAAATGCCACGCTGGTCAGTGGTGATTCACTAAAGTCGAACACAAGCATATCGCACCCGTCATCCCCAAGATGAACACCATCCCTAAAGTAAATACCACTCTGGTCAGTGGTGACTCACTAAAGTCGAACACAAGCATATCGCACCCCACATCTCCAAGATGAACACAATCCCTATAGTAAATACCACGCTGGTCAGTGGTGACTCACTAAAGTCGAACACAAGCATATCGCACCCCACATCACCGAGATGAACTCCATCCCTAAAGTAAATACCACTCTGGTTAGTGGTGACTCACTAAAGTCGAACACAAGCATATCGCACCCCACATCCCCAAGATGAACTCCATCCCTAAAGTAAATACCACTATGGTCAGTGGTGACTCACTAAAGTCGAACACAAGCATATCGCACCCCACATCCCCAAGATGAACACCATCCCTTAAGTAAATACCACTCTGGTCAGTGGTGACTCACTCAAGTCGAACACAAGCATATCGCACCCCACATCCCCAAGATGAACACCATCCCTAAAGTAAATACCACTCTGGTCAGTGGTGACTCACTAAAGTCGAACACAAGCAAATCGCACCCTACATCCCCAAGATGAACACCATCCCTAAAGTAAATACCACTCTGGTCAGTGGTGACTCACTAAAGTCGAACACAAGCAAATCGCACCCTACATCCCCCAAGATGAACACCATCCCTAAAGTAAATACCACTCTGGTCAGTGGTGACTCACTAAAATCGAACACAAGCATATCGCACCCCACATCCCCAAGATGAACACCATCCCTAAAGTAAATACCACTCTGGTCAGTGGTGATATCAGGGGGTTCAATGTAATGGGCAATCCCCTCAAATCTTAAAAAAAGCGCCTAAACCTCTGATTAAAATTGCGTCATTTCCCTTCCGTTTTAGCTACTGATATTGCACCATTCCATACTATCCTCGACATCATTGCTGAAAATGCAACCTTGATGGAGGGAAACGTGTTTATTAAGTGCAGCAAATCCTTCCGCATAGTAGAATCAAAAATGCCTTCAATTATCGAAACAAGGCCATTGACACCAAAATGAATAATCATTACCTTGGGAGGATTGCCATACAACGAATAATACTGTCCCGCACGAGGTCACGCCACTTTATCCCACGTATGCCCACCCATTTGATGGCAATCTGTGGATTTTTGATACCTAAATTTACTTCTAGAGCCCTCTATTCTGCCCAATAAATATATGAATCACCAATGATGCAAACGTCTGCAATTAAATAATATCAAAACACTGTTAAAAAATTAAACTAATCCCCTTCATAAACGATTGTATTTTCAAAACGAATCAGATATCCATCGACACATTTTCATTATAATGGAATCAGATACACCCTTTGCTGACAACCAACTCACTGCACCAATTCGAAAGGAGTGAGTTTGTTATTCTTACTTGGAAAATTTAATGTTTGTATTGATTTTGTAAGAATAGCCCCAAATTGATATCTTGTTTACCATCACTGTGACAAAGAAGATAAACAGAATGGCCCTTATTTAGTTTTCTAGCATCTAGAAATGATGTCATAGCATCAATGAGGTAGACATACATCTCTTCTCACTAATTTTGATAATGTCTGAAACATTAGACTGGTTACATTTGGACTTCCTGAGCTTGAGCTTGATTGTAATAATTTTAGAATCATTTTTTGTAACCACCATTATATCAGACAAATACAATGGGCGGTCAGCTTGTATAGGAGAGGTATAAACAAGCTCACTTACTCGGAACAGTCAAAAAAATGTCAGTTTATAAGCTGCTCTAAATCATTTAACGTCATAGTTTGATAAGCAAATATTTGCTAGGATGTTATATATCAACCCAAGTATTACAAGCGCGATTGGTATTCTTGAGTCATGTTGCTCTTAAACGTTTATATCCTTCCAACATTTTAACTACACAAAGTGCACTTGTATTATCAATAAAATTGCCAATTTTATGTATAAAACTTATAGCAGCTATGTATGTGGTAACTGTAGCTGGAGCATAAACATTGCTGAATAAATAGGAAATATAAGCCATTATTTGAGTCACTTGTACTGGCCATATGTCATTTAGAGAATTTTTTTTTCTAAATTGATTGAAATTTACAAGTGCATTCTTGTATGTGAAACGTGTGTTAACGGATAAACTTGCTTCTATGAGCTGTCCGGCACCTGTCTGAAGATGCACCATAAGTGGAACAGTATTTTGCATGGCTCTTGTTCTGCCCCTGGTGCGAGTAAATGGAATCGATCTACCTGTAAACGAGAGAGGTTATCTGTTATCTTATTAGTAGACCCATGCTTCTCTTTTTTAAGATTTTTATTATTTTTTTAAAACTAGTGTGATTTCACTAGTTACCGAGCCCGGTTAACTCGGTCTGTAGCGCGTCTGACTATCAATCAAGGGGTTGTGAATTAAAATTTCCGCTCCGCCAGTTCCCACAGAGATTCATATCCGACATTATGTCTCATCCACGATTTATGAGTTTGAATCCCCAGGCGGCCAGCCCCTGGGAGAATTGATATATGGCATTGTGTATCATTGTCATTCGTCTCTAACCACTGATTCAAGTGGGAAAGTTATGAGTTACTTTGGGGATCGGTGTGCTGGAGTACTGGTTAACCTTCTCGGATCCCAGGAAAGAGTGGTTAGGTTAAATGATCGTCTATTAGCCCTAGATGGCATACAATGATGCTAAATAGTCAAACAAACAAACATATGGCGACTCTCAAGACCTTTAGTCATTTGATTTATATTGAATTTTGAATTGTAAAGAACCTTATATAGTGTTTGATAGTTAAATATAACATATCAAGAAGGGGAGAATGTTCTGGAGATTATGGCAATTGTACATGGACAACATATAGATATTAATGCCTTATTTGCTTAGATATACATGTCTTTTAATTTATACTGAGCCAAAAAAGAAAGTACCCACTTTTATTTTTTGAATTATTTCCTCGATATTAATAATTTGTCAAAATAAGCTACACATAATGTACATGTATTCGTTGGAGTACCTGCCAAAGTTGGTTTTATCAATAATCCGCTAAGCGCTTAGCCGAGAGGCCCGATTAACTTGTTATGCACGTGCGCTCCGTGCAGCGACGGTCGATATCCGGTGGTGGTATCAGACTGCACTTATTGACCAGAAATTAGGTACAATACAAAAAGATATAAAATATAAAATCAAGTCAAATTGCAATGCCAAGATTAAATAACGATCAAAGTAATCAGGTGATCGGGATGCTGAATACTGGTTCTACAGAAATAGAAGTATCTCGGCTGTTCGGCTGCACGAGGAAGACAATTGAGCGTTTGCGAAGACGTTTCCAGATCAGGGGAAACGTTTGGGACCGTCCCCGAAGTGGTCGGCATCAGCAACAGGGCGACGGCACAGAATCAGTGCACAGACAGTTCGGAACGGATTGCGACAAAATAATGACCCGATTAGTCCGTACTGATCGTACTTTGGCCAAATTTTAACCAGACGTCATCGGGCTGCGAGACTCGACTGGTGCCGACGTCGCCGGCGTTTCCGACGTGCTGATTGGAGATCAGTATTGTCTTCAGACGAGTGTCGATTCAATTTGAGTCATGCCGACGGACATGAGAGAATTTACCGTCGTCGTGCGTCATTGAGTGAGACCGCTTTGTGGAATGTTCAATATTAGTCTGGGTGGAATTAGGGATGTACACAAGACCCGCCTAATCGTTATTGAAGGAAACATCAATGCCCAGACCTACGTCAATAATGTTCTTGAACCAGAAGTTGTTCCTTTTATTCAGGCCACGGAACGAATTTCACACTTATGCATGATAACGCCCGTCCCAATACAGCTGCACTTACTCGACGTTTTTTGGCGGATAATAACGTCAATGTTTTAGACTGGCTGACGAAAAGTCCTGACTTAAATCCCATCGAACACATATGGGATGAGTTAGGTCGCCGTGTTAGAACACATTATGCAATCAACACGGTGCAGGACCTTTCAGCAGCTCTACAGGCTGAATGGAACAATTTACCGGCGCCGTACGTACAGCGTTACGTCGACAGCTTGCGACGGCCGATCATGACGTGCATTGGGCAATACGGCGGACATTTGAGATATTAAATCTTTAACTGCAACCCACATCACATGTATCACTGCAGAAAAATCCAATAAAATTGATTTTAAACTTTCCCGATTACAAGGGCAGATTTATTAAAACCGTTGTTACTTCGGAAATCGACCCCTACGTCATATCGGTCCATTTGTTTTCGATGAAAGACATATTGCAGCTGCTTCAAATTTTCACAGGATTTCAAGAATAATTTTTTTTTTTACTTCAATTAAAAAGTTAAATCCGAATGTATACTCCTTTTCTTTATAATGATAGATATATAGAGTGGATCCTTTCTTTTTGGGCTCAGTATAGTATCGTAAATGTTATTTCGCTTGTTAAATTGTAGGCCATTTATGTTCGTTTTCGTAAAAATGGCGAGAAGCTGTTTAAAAAAATAAATAAAAAGTTTTATTCGAAAAACATCATTGTCTTTCTGCTATTTACACAACAGTGTACTCTGTGTGAGGTTAATTAAAATCATCAAGAAATACTGTCACTTGTAATCACCCAATTCATCTACCTAATTTATTTATCTTGAAGCCAAAAATGATATTGTCAATACAACACTTTAATAGCATGTTGACGGTTACAATGCTAGCACTTTCATATGTATCACTGCAAACGTTTACACAGAGTATCTGAAAAGTAAGAACTCGTGTTATTCAAGGATGTGTTGGTAACTATATGATCTTTTTTGCAAGACTTAATGTTTTTTAACTGAAATCCACTAAATGTTCTGTTTATAATCAGTGATCACGTCCTGAGATAGAACATGAAATACTTTTGTTGTATGTCTGACCGTTGGCCATTTATAGCAACAGTGACAATGTGCTGTTATACTAATGTTCACCTCAACGGGACGATGACCCGATCAGACAGGCTGAGGAAAAATGATTGAAAATGATTGTAACAATTTAATATGTCCACTGTTTGGTAATTACATGGTTAAATTTTTTATCACAGACCAGCGTTACTATTTACAATGGGGAACAGTCTTTTTTTTCTGTCACAAATTCCTATTATAGATATGCTTTCTATGTACAGGCCAGTCTCGTCTGTAAAAAGGCCATAATTGCACACTTCCCGTTTTCTATCTACTTTCCAAAAGTGATTGAAAATGATTGTTACAATTTATTATGTCCACTGTTAGAATCACTGTTAATCACAGTTAAAGTTGTATAACAGAGCAGCTAAACTATTTACAGTGGGATACAGTCCTCTTGTGGTTGTTCTAGATCTTGACCCAATGAGTTTACTTCCATGAATGAACTTGCAATCAGCAAACTCACTTTTTCTGCTTGTGAATCTAGAAGAGCTCTCCTATTTATGTTTTTTTTTTCATTTTTAATTCTGTTGATAATGTATTTTACAAAATCCCCTAACTCGCCAGGATTAAAGTGTTCTTCCTACAGCTCTTCCTTTACACCTTGATTGATTATCTGTCTTGCTAGAGCATAGTTAATTGACTCCCCTGTTTCAATTGTTTGTTGAGTTCGATACTTCATATATGCTCTTTGCACATCATTTAGTAGGTCCTGAGAAACTTTATTGTGCTATTTTGTCTCGTAATTCTTAAGACACCTCAACCAGGTCTGTTAATCTGACAAAGTATGGACAAGGCTGTGTTCAAATAATATATACATTTGGAAATAAGTTAAGCACACTCCCCTCAGAAATTCGACCATGAATGACAACACAAGTGCTACATGTATCATGAGAGTATTTAACCCTTTACTTCATATATAAGCCTTTGGCCACCTCTAATATAGAAGGCTTTTGAAAACAGGGAAGGACCAGTTCTAACTGGTCGTCTATCAGAATAAATAGAATGTAACAATTCATGGATATTGACTTTGTATGGCTTTGAATTTAGAAGAGTACACTTTAAAAAGGGTTAAGAGCTGAAACTTAGCAGTATAACTGCAAACTGATAATAATTACTTAAAAAAAGGTCATTATACATGTAAAATATTTAAGTGTTCCTCCAGCCAGAGTGAAGTTAGTATGATATTCATTTTTCATCTTTTGATATAGCTGGGAGGTTTTATGGGTTTATTGTGATACAAGCTAGACATAAATATCACTACTTTTTCATCATAAACATAACTTTTAACATAACCATGCATAAAACCATTGTTTTGCTGAAAAAAAAATCTTTATAAAGCTGTTCAATGTCTCATGTAGATTTTTTTTTAAATTTTGAGTTGCCATATGGTTACTCGTTTATTTACATTGTCACATATAATATATACATACATACATATCTTAGTAAAACAAATTCAAATATCTTTGCATTGTCAAAACAGAGAGAGAGAGAGAGAGAGAGAGAGAGAGAGAGAGAGAGAGAGAGAGAGAGAGAGAGAGAGAGAGAGACCAACCCAACAACTAAAAAGAGAATTTCAATACAATATTATACAAATATATTTGAAATATATTTGCCTAAGTTTACATACTTTAGCCTCAAAAAATTTATTCTGCTTGCGTTGGATATTTTTTTTATTTCACCTATACTGTTTTTCAGAAATATTGATTCTGTAAATTGATCAGCATCATCATAAAAAATTACATAACAGACCTTGACCTACTTGGACTTCGTTTATACTTGCATTGTCTTTTGTTTAGTTCGGGTTTGAACTATTTTGCAATAATAGTATTGATTCTGTAAACTGACCACCATCATGTTAAAGAATTTTACAATACTGACTGACTTACTTAATCGACTGTAAAAAAGACGAGCATCTGCACCCGTTTCCGGTGCTCTTGTTTGAAAATACATTTTCCTAATTTTAATGGTCATCTTGTAATTTGAATGGCATTTTTGTATGGAAGGGCAACCAGGTCAAAATTCTATTCCGCTTGTTACTTATTATGTTGTTGTTAACTTTGAATACAACTGCCTGTCTGTGTTTTTGTTAATCAAACCATACAATGCTGTAAGACCTGTGTTTTATTTAGTAATTTTAATTCCGCCATTACTTTGTTCGTCATACTCGATAAAACAGTTGCGAAGTGCTTACTGTTACATGGTAATATGCGGTTTCTGTTTGCCATTTCGCTTTCCGCTTAATGCTTAACCGTAATCCAACTGTGAAACTACAAGTACCTGTTCCTCCAAGTTTTGCTAGCTTTGCCTTTAAACGGTGTCGCGTTAAAAAATTAGTTGGGAAAGCCTAAATGCAATCCGTGATCGGGCCTAAGGCTGCAATACCCGAAAAGAACCATGCTACGTCATTTATTTTTGCCGTTTTTATCCAGGCGCTTGCACTCATTTTCGAAGCATTTGATTTACGAAAATTATTGTTACAGGGAAGTTGGGGGAACTTTAATTTCAAGGGATCTATAACTTCAAAATGTGCTAATCTTGGTAGCATGATGTTCTTCCTACAATTCCGTACCGTCCAAGAAGCATACGATGCACTGAGATAATTTAAAGTTAAAACAACATAAAAATTTTTAGTGTTCAAAACCACAAAAAATCTTGGTTAAAATGGTAGAAATTTGTTTATTTTTTCTGTCTATATATTTCTCCTAAAGTGAGTAGACCCTAGCCTGTGAGCACTGATACCCTTTTTTATGGTTCTTGTACATGCCCTATGTGCGATTGTATATTTCTTACCATGCATAACAACATAAACATATAAATATAGATCTATATATATATATACTTGATGGGAATGTGTTAATTCTCCTTAATATGAGGACATATTTTTATTATGTATGTCTACCCCTCGTGAATATAGGGCCTATATTTATTTGAAAATGGCTTGTAAAAAGTCGTTCAGTCAGACCTCCACGTTGGTCCTCGTTGGAAACCATCGTAACACTATATAACTTGGGCTGACATGACGGAATGCAAAGTTTTCTGAAATAGATGATTGATTGAATATTTAGCGTCATTTTATGCAATCGATGGCTTACAGATGATCAGTTAACCGATTGAATATTTAGCGTCATTTTTATGCAATCGATGGCTTACAGATGATCAGTTAACCTTACCACTATTTCTATATCAGTTGAGGTCCAATGGGGATTGTACCAGTAAATGGATCTCACAATGCAGATAGTACTGTATCTTTTTTCTAAATAAGGTGGGTATAATAGTATTAAATAGTACAATGGTATTAAATATACGTTAAAACGCAACAGAGCCATTATACACACACAAAAATCACGCGAGGGGGCATGACCCTGGACCCCACTAGTGTTGGCATGCACATAATTTTATTTGGCTAGCAACGTCCCTGAATTGTTGATACGTCATCTTTTCGAGACCTATTTCTTAAACAAATAAAAATATTGTATTAACACAAATTAAGGAATTCCATGCGCTTTATTATTCATCCATAAAACACAATTGTGTAACTAAATTGTATTTCATGTTTCCTATCTCCGATTTCTCCCTAAAGAACCTCTTGGAATAAGGAGCTTCCAAGGCGGTTACGATAGTCTGATTGAGCAGAATGCAACAATCTATGACGTATGCGATCCGAGCGTATGGGCCATTTTAGCTCATCTAGCATTACCCAACCTGTTTCCGCGGAAATTTCCTATAGCGTTTTAGTTGTGTGGAAAAAAGTACCGTCACACCGTTTACAAACAGAGCTAGCTTTTTAGTTTCACAATCAAATTGGCAACTAGCAACAAGCGTAACGCGGATTGCAGTTAACTGAATGCAATGTATATCTACCGGATTGCAAGTGCCGGATAGTAAAGTCAACACGACAAATTAAAAGAAATGATTGTCTAAAAAGACAACAATCAGGAAGACATATATAAAGTACCACAATTTAAAAGACAGTCACGAAAATAATATCAGCATCAATCGCTTGAAAGTAATAACATTTGAAATTAAGATATGTACAATAGCGGAATAGAATTTTGACCTGGTTGCCCTTCCATATTTTTTATGTTTTTTGAAAGCATTGTCATGTTTGGATGGTGAATTTAGAAGGAAAAATTGATGGTTGGAAATTGGGATATGAATATGTTATATTTGAAGTCTACTCTCATACACACTGAAAAGAAAATATATTTTTTGGAAAACACACGACCACTACTTTTGCCATTAGATATTTTGGCACTGCAGATGTCAATCAATAATAAAATAATTTTCCCTTTTTTATTTGGATCTTTTTATAAATGACAACCTTTAAAACTGTTCCACTCACTAACGGAATAAGAACTTTCTTTTGAAAATGGTGTACTTGCTAAAAATGTTGTACATGTATCTCAACATTGCGATGCTTGATCTTTATAATATCTTTATGAACGTATCTCATCCTAATTAAAAATTCCCAACCCTGACTTTGTACCCAAAGGTCAAAGTCAATCTTTAATTTCTGTTCAAAACCAAGGGTGAAAAAAGCGTTCAAGTAAAAAAAGTATATTCAAACTTCAGATCTCGCCTTAGCAAACTATAGAAATCCATGGAACATGTAACAAGGAACATTTATGGAACCTTTTAGAGAAATCGATATATAAATGCCAAAGATATGAGCGATTTACCTTTTTTTCGATTTTTTTCTCAGGGACATTTTCATCCAATGTTGTCGATTTTAGTGTCATTTTCAGATGACCCCTAATGACCTATCCAGATGGCTGGGCTAGGTATTTCCATTGGTACCATCTTTTAGATCTTGAATAGATCTTTCAGAAAATATGTAGTTTTATAGCCCTGCAGACCGGCATAAGAGCGCAATTGGAGTTAGAACATGGTCAGAAAGGGTCAAAAATGGCAAAAATGGCCGAAAACCCCAACTTTTAAATTGTGTAAAATTAAAAAGTATTAGTTATTTTAAGAAACAGTCAGTACAACCTGGTCTTTATTTGACGAGATCTAGCTAACAAAAAAAATTGTGGTCCCTGACCCTTATTTCAATTTTTGCACGTGCACAGGTTTCAAAGTTACCTTTCCATTGATACCCAAATTGAAAAGATTGGACCGGAAATGGCCTCTCAGCTCAAGTTTAATCCTCTTTTGGCCTTCCGGTTGACCGTATGTGAGTTGGGGTTACGGTTCTAGCGGCCAAACGGTTTGGGTTAGACACATAGTTTAAGACAAATATTGCTCAAAATTGAATTCTTTACAATATATATGAAAAATTAACCCACTGCACATTGCTATCAGAATGGCGCACGTGCCTGGGGACTACCTCAGTTATAGGGCCGGGAATGACATTGAAAGGAGACACTTGGGTCCAATTAGTACGGCAACCTTTAGTGCTCGTCGAAACACGTTGAATGACGCCAAGATCATTAAATTCCAACAAGAATGGCCTCTGGGCAGGGGTTTGAATCTGGCACCGTAACTTGGAAAAATGGCACAGGACGCATTTCTGATCAAACAGAGAGAGATAACACTTAAAAAACAAATGTTGCTCAGAATGACGTGTTCTACAACATATACGACCTTGACCACTGCACGTGGCTCTCATGTTCTCCGCACGTGCTACAGTATGACCCAAGTTCGAGGCCCGCTGGCGGCAATTTTCTTTAAAAAATAAATTCCAATGTAAAGAGCTCCTCAATATCTGTTGAACGCACTGTTTTTAATAAGCAAGTCAGTTTTTCGGCACTGTTTAACCGACTCGCCTAAGGTCATTGGTCCCACCTTGAACTTTAACCTTAATTTTCTGCAAGGTTTAGGGTCATTTAATGGGATTGATGTAAAATAATTCTAAACCATATTAGTGATTTAGGGTCATTTGAAATTTACGAAATACCGGGGTTTTGACCACTTTTTGACCAAAAGTTTTTCATGAATTTCAAAACGTTCCCAAATCTTTACATGTACTTATTCACTCATATGACTGATTTTGGTATCATTCTTTAGAGTAAATTGTAAATTGTCTGGAATTAATAACCAATAAGTTACAAACATCGGTTCCTGACCTGTGCGACACGTGCATATATGGTAAACCATATGGTCAGAACACATTTCTAAACATTTTTTGTAGGACTACGGGGCTAGTTTTAATACAATATTTAAGTTATTGTTTCTCCACAGATTCCATTTTTTTTTAAAAATATAAAAAATTGACCATTTTTACCTTACTACTACAAAACGGAAAATAACCTAAAACCTGCATTTTCTTACCAAACCATCGGTCCTAGGATAAAGGTAAAAAAACAAAATATACTTAAAAAATTAAGCTCTACAATATGGGAATTTTATTTACTGAAATGCATCTTACCTTAAATTGTCGTCGCTACTTCAACAAAAACAATCAGCCAAACAACAGTCCGCACACTTTACTTGCAAACTATTAAATCGACCAAAACAGGATATTCCATATAAAGTATTGTTTAGTCTACATCTGGAAAAACACGTCCAATCACTTCGAATATACTGCCGTCTAATTTTAAAACGGGGTTAACCTGTAGTAAGCTTTGTTGCAAAAAATAGATACCTCCAAATAATAAACGTGTGATTATCAAAAATCCGAAAAGTGACTTCATACTCAAACCTGTGACGACAATCACTATTTCATAATTAAATGTTCACTGTATATATTATTTGATAAACAAAATATAATAAAAAAAAGATTTGGTTGCAGCATGTATACTTAACTTAATTTATGATGCATAAATCAGGTCGGTCCCTGATACGAGGATAAAGATTTGGATTTTTTAAAAAAAAAAACAGACATAAATCATTATCTATGTCTATTAGGCAAATGTTGGCACGTGTTTCACGGCTGTACATAATACAATTTTGTTTTTTTGTCTCCAGTCTTTAGATATATACTTATAAAACTCATACCGTTTTGTCAAAAACTCGTCCTGTGCAAGGACATACCCGTGCACGCAATATTCGACACACCAAAAAGGGCTATTTTTGCTGTCATTCGAAAGGTATTTCTACTTTCATACTTAAATAATTTTTGAAAAACAAAATTTGAAGGGGAAAAAAAAAAAAAATCAAAGTATACCTCGCTTAACATTAAGTTCGCTTAACATTTTAAGAATAAAATTGCTTAAAATTGGTTTCTCTACAACATATATGAACATCATTTCCAGGCAGGTGCATTTAATATTCCTGCACGTGCTTAAACAAAGTTCGTGCCCTAACCCTTGTTGACAGGAAATCTGAAAAAACTATGTGGCCTCAAGAGTTATTACAAATAATTGTATACGGATAAATATAATATGCAGGTAGTGGTATTTTATCTAGCCTAAAATAGTTGTAATACTGTTTTCAGTTTGTGCGGATTGCCAGATATTTGGATTTTCCCCTGAACTTGACACGATTGCATAGGTTCAACTGGCATATGAATGTGATTGACAGTGTTTGAGATACAGACATGGAATCTACTCTGATCCTAAGGTAGGAGACCACACTCTCTCTTGTTTTTTATACCCCCACCCCATTTGTTTTTTTTGGGGTGGCATATTGTTATCGCTGCGTCCGTCCGCCTGTCCGTCCGGTATTTCGTGTCCGATCTGTAACTTTGTCATGCATAGATGGATTTTATTGATACTTGGTACAAATGATCAAAATAACATGATGACGTGTCGCAAGTAAGACCCACACCCGTACCTCAAAGGTCGAGGTCACAATTTGAGTTTGTTTGACAACACTTAGAGTCTGTGTGAGATTTCGTGTCTGGCCTGTAACTTTGTCATGCATTAATTGATTTTATAAATAATGCTACAAATGATCAACATAAGATGATGGCGTGTCGCAGGTAAGAACCACACCTTAGGGAATGGGTTAGGGAACGGGAACTGGTTAGGGTTGATAACAGGGTTAGGGAACGGGTTAGGGAACGGGAATAGGTTAGGTAACGGGTTAGGGCTAGGGTTAGGGTTATGGTTAGGGTACGGGTTAGGGAACAGGAACGGATTTGGGTTAGGGAACGGGAACAGGTTAGGGAACGGGTTAGGGAACAGGTTAGGGAACGGGTTAGGGATTGGGTTAGGGTTAAGCTTAAGGTTAGGGTTAGGGAACAGGTTAGGAAACGGGAACATGTTAAGGAACGGGTTAGGGCTAGGGTTAGGGAACGGGTTAGGGAACGGGTTAGGGTAAGGGAACGGGTTAGTTTTATGGTAAGGGAACGGGTTAGGGTTAGGTTAGGGAACGGGTGAGGGTTATGGTTATGGTTAGGGTAAGGATAGGAGTGTTTGACGAATTTGCACCTTTGAATTGTACCTCTTGTCCGTTGATTGGCTGAAATTGTCACTTGATCTTTGATTTGATTGGTTGATATTTTTAGTAACAATATTTACTCTGCACTACCCTTAATGTTATTTGTTATGCTATGATAGTGAATGGAAGGATATTTGTAGGAAATTATTTAAATTTGAAATGATACATGTTTATGAAATAATTATAAATACTTTTTAAATAATGTTTTAAACAATTGTCAACAATTATATGTTAACATTATTCTGTATTTTTGTATCATTGTTTCGATCAATTAAATGTTAACAATAAGAATACCAAAAGTATGTTTTATCATTGCGGAATCGACCCATGACGCACGCGCAAACATGATAGATACATACCAAAAATATGTTCAGATGTATAGATCAATTGTTTTTCAACATTTTTTGTTCTCAAATACATAAGCGACCTCTCTCTGTTTACTCAGAAAAAAATTCACGTGCAAACACGGACATTTTAGAGAATGTACACATCAGTTTATGGGGGTGTTATGTTCGAGACTCTGTTGACGAGCCATTTCTTTCCGATTTTGCTGATCTTGGTGTCGTTTGGTAGGTATTGAATATATCTAAAGGTGGATACAGTACAGACCGGAATTTACTCGTTAAAATGTCATTAGGGTTAGTAGAGTTTATGTGGTCATTGTGGCACGTGCACGATTCTGGGAAGCACGTGCACTGAGTTCATCTTCTAACATGTTGTAGAGCAAACCTTCCTGAGCAACTTTTGTATAGAAACTCTTGGGCTAACGATAACCGTTCAGTCAGAAAAAAACCATACAATACCCTACCGAGAAACCAAGATTTGAACCCGTGCACAGAGGCCACTTCCAGTTTGATTTTTTAAGTTTGGTCTTGTTCAAAAGGTCTGGATTTACTGGAAACTCTGACGTCGCGTTTTGAAAGTAAAAAAAATGGGTGCACGTGGCACGTGCACGAATACAAAAATCAAGCAAACTTTCTAAATCTGTTTTTATTGTGTAGATCTCATCAAAATAATACCAGTTTCTTCTTACCGTTTATAAAAGCAACAAACTTTTTTTTGTTACTTTCATTTTTTTCTCTTTTTTTCCCCTCATTTGTTTTCAACATAGGTCTCTGCGGAACGTGTGGCTCGAGTTCTGCTTAACGTTGAGGCTTTTGGCTTTGTAATGGTCCTTTAGAGCACAAACTTTTCTATACTATCATGTAGATATCGATAGAATGAGTCCTTCCTGAGGCCCTCATTTCAGTGGTTGGATGTCACCCATAATTGGGCTAAAACGGTTAAAATAGGGATCTGATGTGCTCAGCGGAACGGTCACTACGGCTTAACAAGAAAAGATACGAAAATGTTATTTATATGGTTGTTTCGACAATTGATTGCACTAATCAATGACATAAAAAACATTAAAATAGCTTTATCAATAAGTTCACAATGTTAAGTTGAAGGTCATGCACAACTTGATTGTTGTGTCAACTTCAAAACGCTGTCCAAGACTCATTTTTTTGAGCTGGGCTTATATTTTGTATGTTTGATTGTAGATAATTATATGTACAATAATTTAAAAACGCGTTTTGTGAGTAAGAATGAGGTTTAAGCCCCTTTATTGGGGTCCCACTGACCCATCCCTAATTCCCGAAAATGGCCAAAAATGATTACTCTTTAGACAAGATTACCCACTTTGATTACTGTTTACTCTTTACTCATGATTACCCACTTTGATTACTGTTTACTCTTTACTCATGATTACCCACTTTGATTACTGTTTACGCTTACTCATGATTACCCACTTTGATTACTGTTTACTCTTTACTCACTTTGATTACTGTTTACTCTTTACTCATGATTACCCACTTTGATCACTGTTTACTCATTACTCATGGTTACCCACTTTGATTACCCACTGTGATTACTGTTTACTGTTTACTCATGATTACTCACTTTGATTACAGTTTACTGTTTACTGTTTACTCATGATAGCATACTTTGATTACCCACTTTGATAACTGTTTACTCATGATAACCCACTTTGATTACTGTTTACTCTTTACTTATGGTTACCAACTGTGATTAGTCTTTACTCTTTACTCATGATTACCAACTTTGATTACTCTTTACTCTTTACTTACTTTGATATCTGTTTACTCTTTAATCATGATTACCCACTTTGACCACTCTTTACTCTTTACTCATGGTTACCCACTTTGATTACCCACTTTGATTACTCTTTACTCTTTATTCATGATTACCCATTGTGATTACCCACTTTGATTACTCTTTACTCATGACTACCCACTTTGATAACCAACTTTGATTACTCTTTACTCTTTTTACTCTTAGGGTTGGCCTAAGGGGTCAGCGTGGCCCATAGAAGGTGACCAAGCAGGGTTCGAATTGATTTTTAGGCATTTTGCGGCTATTTTTAACCAAATAAGGTACACGTTCAGCGCTAAAGTACGATCAGACGGACGAACAGATGTGCATTATTTTACCTGGAACGTCTACCTTAAGTTGAAGTTAATAAAAACGCATATATTTTCAGTATGCAAAAGTACGCGTATACCCCTTCAACCCTAAATCACGCACAGACGGACAAACAGATGTGCATTATTTTACCTGGAACGTTTACATATCGTTATATACTATAGAAAGAAGTGTTTATTTAAATCCATTAATGCAAAATAAACATGTTATAAGCGATTTTTAGTCATTTTACGGCTATTTTTTAACATAAAAAGTACAAAGTTTAGCGCTGATGTACGAACAGACAGACGAACATATAGTCATTATCTTTTTATATTCTTTTAGACATTATTCTAAACTATAATATAAAAAAGAGTTCAATTTAATATTTTATTCCAAACGATTTCTACCTTAAGTTGAAGTTAATGAAAAACGCATATATTTTCAGTATGCAAAAGTTCGCGTATACCCCTTTAACCCTAAATCACGTACAGACGGACGAACAGAAAATTATGTTTGCAAAGTTATGGCCCTTTTGGACTTAATTTTTCGTCTGTAGACACCCAGGTTAAACTTTTGCGTTTAAGTTTAAGATATCTATGCAAACACTCATTGGATGTGAATGAAACTTTGCATGTGCGTCCACCATCATCAATTTTGGCACAGTTATGGCCCTTTTTGGACTTAGACACCCTGAAGCGAGCTTTGTTGGTCTTCTGACAACTCTTGTTTTATAGTCTTATGTAATATTCTGTTTCTGTTGTTGTAGTCTCAGTACATAATCTCAGTATGTGTAATATTTTGAAGCTGTTTTTATAGTTGTTTTATATAATATATAATATAGTTGTTTTTATAATTGATGTAATATTATTTAACTGTTGCTAGAGTCTTAGTTTGTGTAATATTATGTTGCTGTTGTTCTTAGCTCACTATGTGTAATATAATTATGTTGCTGTTGTTATAAGCTCAGTATATGTAATATTCTGAAACTGTTGTTATAGATTCAGTATATGTAATATTCTGTAGCTGTTGGTATAGTTGCAGTATGTATAATATTCTTTAGCTGTTGTTATAAACTTAGTATATATAATATTCTTCAACTGTTGTTATAGTCGCCGTATTTGTAACATTCTGTAACTGTTGTTATATTCTTCGTTTATGTAATATTTTGTAGATAATGTTTTTGTCTTAGTATATGTAATACTCTGTAACTGTTGTTATAGATGCAGTATATGTAATATTCTGTAGCTGTTGGTATAGTTGCAGTATATGAAATATTCTTTGGCTGTTGTTATAGGCTTAGTATATGTAATATTCTTTGCTGATGTTCAAGTCGAAGTATATATATTTGTCTGTAATTGTTGTCATATCTTAGTATATGTATTATTGTATAACTGTTGTTATAGTCGACGTACATGTAATATTTTGTAACTGTTCTTATATATTCAGTATATGTAATATTCTGTAGCTGCTGGTATTGTTGCAGTATATATAATATTCTTTAGCTTTTGTTATAAGTTTAGTATATATAATATTCTGTAACTGTTGTTACAATCGCCGTATATGCAATATTCTGTAGCTGTTGTTATATTCTTAGTTGATGTAATATTTTGTAACTGATGTTTTTGTCTTAGTATATGTAATATTATGAAGTTGGTGGTATAGTAGCAGTATATGTAATATATTCTTTAGCTGTTGTTATAGGCTTAGTATATGTAATATACTGCAACTGTTGTTATAGATGCAGTATATGTAATATTCTTTAGCTGTTGTTATAGGCTTAGTATATGTAATATACTGCAACTGCTGTTATAGATGCAGTATATGTAATATTTTTTAGCTGTTGTTATAGGCTTAATATATGTAATATTCTGTAACTGTTGTTATAGATGCAGTATATGTCATATTTTGTAACTGTTGTTATAAGCTTAGTATATGTAATATTCTGTAACTGTTGTTTTATATGCAGAATATGTTATATTCTGTAGCTGTTGGAATAATTGCATTATATGTAATATTCTTTAGCTGTTGTTATAAGCTTAGTATATGTAATAGTCTGTAACTGTTGTTATAGTCACCGTATATGTAATAATCTATAGCTGTTGTTATATTCTTAGTTCATGTAATATTCTGTAACTGTTGTTATAGATGCAATACTTGTAATATTCTTTAGCAGTTGTTAGAGGTTAGTATTTGTTATATTCTGTAACTGTTGCTATACATGCAGTATATGTAATATTCTGTAATTGTTGTTTTAGATGCAATATATGTAATGTTCTTTAGCTGTTTTTATGGGCTTACTATATGTAATATTCTGTAACTGATTTTATAGTCTTAGTATATGTACTATTATGTTGCTGTTGTTATTGTCATAGTATATAAGATATTCTGTTGCTGTTGTTATGGTCGCAGTATATATAATAATCTTTAGCTGTTGTTATAAGCTTAGGATATATAATATTCTGTAGCTGTTGTTATATTCTTAATTTCTGTAATATTTTATAGCTGATGTTTCTGTCTTAGTATATGTAATATTCTGTAGCTGTTGGTATAGTTGCAGTATCTGTAATATTCTTTAGCTGTTTGTATGGTTGCAGTGTATATAATATTTTGTAGCTGTTGTTATAGGCTAAGTATATGTAATATTCTGTTACTGTTGTTATAAATGCAGTATTTACAATTTTCTGTAGCTGTTGGTATAGTTGCAGAATATGTCATAATCTTTAGCTGTTGTTATAGGCTTAGTTTATGTAATATAATATAATTGTTGTTATAAATGCAGTATCTGCAATATACTTTAACTGTTGTTATAGGCTTAGTTTATGTAATATAATGTAACTGTTGTTATAGATACAGTATATGTAATATTCTATACCTGTTGGTATGGTTGCTGTATATATAATATTCTTTAGCTGTTGTTATAGCCTTATTATATGTAATATTCTGTAACTGTTGTTATATATGCAGTATATGAAATATTCTGTAACTGTTGGTATTGTTGCAGAATATGTAATAGTCTTTATCTGTTGTTATATGCTTAGAATATGTAATATTCAGTAACTGTTGTTATATTCGCCGTATATGTAATATTCTGTAGCTGTTGTTATATTCTTAGTATATATAATATTATATAGCTGACGTTTTTATCTTACTATAGGTAATATAATGTTGTTGTTGTTGTTGTTGTTGGTATGGTCGCAGTATATGTACTATTCTGTTGCCGTTGTTATAGTCGCTGTATATGCAATATTTTGAAGCCGATGTTTTTGTCTTAGAATATGAAATATTCTGTAGCTGTTGGTATAGTTGCTGTATATATAATATTCGGTAGCTGATTGTTTTTTCTGAGTATATTTAAAATTCTGTAGCGGTTGGTATAGTTGCAGTATATATAAAATTCTGTAGCTGAAGTTTTTGTCTTAGTTTATGTTATATTGTGTAGCTGTTGGTATAGTTGCAGTATATGTAATATTCTGTTACTGTTGTTATAGATGCAGTTTATGTAATATTCTGTAGCTATTGGTATAATTGCAGTATATGTAATAAGCGTTAACTGTTGTTATAGATGTAGTAAAAGTAATATTCTGTAGCTGTTGGTATAGTTGCAGTATATGTAATATTCTGTAGCTGTTGGTATAGTTGCAGTATATGTAATATTCTGTAACTGTTGGTATAGTTGCATTATATGTAATATTCTTGAGCTGCTGTTATAGACTTAGTTTATGTAATAAAATGTTAGTGTTGTAGATGCAGTGTCTGTAATATTCTTTAACTGTTGTTATAGGCTAAGTATATGTAATATTCTGTATATGTTGGTATTGTTGCAGTATATGTAATATTCTTTAGCGGTTGTTATAGGCTTAGTATATGTAATATTCTGTAGCTGTTGGTATAGTTGCACTATATGTAATATTCTTGAGCTGTTGTTATAAGCTTAGTTTATGTAATAAAATGTTACTGTTGTTATAGATGCAGTATCTGTAATATTCTTTAACTGTTGTTATAGGCTAAGTATATGTAATATTCTGTACCTGTTGGTATGGTTGCAGTATATGTAATATTCTTAAGCTGTTTTTATAGGCTTAGTATATGTTATATTCTGTAGCTGTTGGTAAAGTTGCAGTATATATAATATTTTTTAGCTATAGTTATTGTCTAAGTATATGTAAAATTCTGTTGCTGTTGTCATATTTTTTGTATGTGTAATATTCTATAGCTGTTTTAATAGTCACAGTATACGTAATTATCTGCAGCTGTTGTTATAGTGACGGTATATGTTATATTATGTTGCTGTTGTTATAGTCTTAGTGTATATAATATTCTATAGCTGTTGTTATAGTCGCAGTATATGTAATATTCTGCAGCTGTTGTTATAGACTCAGTATGCATACTATTTTGAAGCTGTTGTTGTAGTCTTAGGAGGTATAATATTCTGTTACTGTTGTTGCCGTCTCAGTATGCATAATATTATGTTGCTGTTGTTATACACTCTGTATGGATAATATTTTGTAGCTGTTGTTATAGTCTAAGGATGTATAATATTCTGTTACTGTTGTTGCAGTCTCAGTATGCTTATATTCTGAAGTAGTTGTTTAAGTCTCAGTATGCTAATATTATGTAACTGTTATAGTCTGTTACTGTTGTTATTGTCGCAGTATATGTAATATTCTGTTGCTGTTGTTATAATGTCAGTAAGTGTAATATTCTGTTGCTGTTATAATCTCAGTATGCGTAATATCCTGTTGCTGTTTTTATAGTCTTTAAGTTAGTATGTGAAATATTTTATATCTGTTTTACAGTCACGCTATATGTAATATTCTGTAGCTGTTGTTAAAGCAACATTATATATAATATCATGTAGCTGTTGTTATGGTCACAATATAATTATGTAATAGTCTGTTGCTCTTTTTGTAGTCACATATTTGTAATATTCTTTAACTGTTGTCATTGTCTTAGTATGTGTAATATTCTCTGTAGCTGTTATTATAGTAGCAGTATATATAATATTCTGTAGCTGTTGTTATAGTCTCAGTATATGTAATTTTCTGTCAATATAGTTATTTTCGAAGTACATGTATATGTAAAATTCTGCTCTTGTTGGAGTCACATATTTGTAATATTCTTTAACTGTTGTTATAGTCTTAGTGTATGTAATATTCTATAGCTGCTGTAATAGTCGCAGTATACGTAATATTCTGCAGCTGTTGTTATAGTTGCAGTATATGTAATATTCTGAATCTTTTGTTATAATCTTAATATGTTTAATATTCTGTATCTGTTGTTATAATCTCAATATGTTTAATATCCTGTTGCTCTTGGTATTTTTGCAGTATATGTAAAATTCTGTAACTGTTGGTATAGTTGCAGTATATGTAAAATTCTTTAGCTGTTGTTATAGGCTTAGTATATGTAACATTATGTTTCTGTTGTTATAGTCGCAGTATATGTATTAGTTTGTAGCTGTTGGTATAGTTGAAGTATATGCAATGTGCTTTAGCTGTTGTTGTAGGCTTAGTATATGTAATATTCTGTAACTGTTGTTATAGATGCAGTATATGTAATATTATGTTGTTGTTGTTGTTGTTGTTGTTGTTGTTGTTGTTGTTGTTGTTGTTGTTGTTGTTGTTGTTATAGTCTTAGTATGTGTAATAAACTGTTGCTGTTTTTATTTGTGTAATATTCTGTAACTGTTGTTGAAGACGCAGGGTATGTAATATTCTGTTGCTGTTGTTATGGCCGCAGAATATCTAATATTCTGTAGATGTTGTTATATTCTTAGCATATGTAATATTTTGCAGGTGATGTTTTTTGGATTAGTATAGGTAATATTCTGTATCTGTTGTTATGGTCGCAGTATATGTAATATTCTCTTGCCGTTGTTTTAGTCGCCGTACATTTAATATTTTGTAGCTGATGTTTTTATCTTGGTATATGTAATATTCTGTTGCCGTTAGTATAGTCGCCGTATATGTAATATTTTGTAGCTGACTTTTTTATCTCATTATATGTTATATTCTGTTGCTGTTGTTATGGTCGCACTAAATGTGATATTCTGTAGCTGTTGTTATATTCTTAGATTTTGCAGCTATTGTTATAGTCACATTATATGTAATATTCTGTTGCTGTTGTTATATTCGTTGTTGATATAATATTTTGTGGACGAAGATGTAGTCTTCGAATATGTAATATTATGTTGCTGTTATTATAGTCGCAGTATATGTAATATTCTGTAGCTGTTGTTAACATCGCAGTGTATTTAATATTATGCAGCTGTTGTTATAGTCACAGTCTATGTAATATTCTGTAGATGTTGTTATTGTTGCAGTGTATGTAATAATCTGTAGCTGTTGTTATAGTCTCAATATATGTAATATACTGTTACTGTTGTTATTGTCGCAGTGAATGTAATAATCTGTAGCTTTTGTTATAGTCACAGTATATGTAATATTCTGTAGCTGTTGTTATTGTCACAGTGTATGTAATAATCTGTAGTTGATGTTATAATCACAGTATATGTTATATTCTGTTGCTATTGTTATTGTCGCAGTATATGTAATATTCTGTAGCTGTTGTGATTGTCACAGTGTATGTAATAATCTGTAGCTGTTGTTAAAGTCACAGTATATGTAATATTCTGTAGCTGTTGTTATTGTCGAAGCGTTTGTAATAGTATATAGCTGTTGTAATAGACTCAGTTTATTTAATATTCTGTAGCTGTTGTTATAGTAGCACTATATGTAATATTTTGTAGCTGTTTTTATATTCTTAGTATATGTATTATTCTGTTGCTGTTTTTGTGGTCTCAGTATATGTAATATTCTGTAGCTGATGCAATTGTCGTAGTATGTGTAATAATAGTATGTAGCTGTTGTTATAGTCGCAGTATATGTAACAATCTGTAGCTGTTGTTATAGTCGCAGTATATGTAATATTCTGTAGCTGTTGTTATAGTCGCAGTATATGTAATGGTCTGTAGCTGTTGTTATAATGGCAATATATGTCATATATTTTATTCCTGTTGTTATAGTCTTAGAATGTGTAATATTTTGTAGCTGATGCTATAGTCGCAGTATATGCAATATTCTGTTGCTGTTCTTGAATTCGCAGTATATGTAATATTCTGTATCTGATGCAATTGTCGTAGTACGTGTAATATTAGTCTGTAGCTGTTTTTATAGTTATAGTATATGTTATAATCTGTAGCTGTTGTTATAGTGGCAGTATATGTTATATATTCTATTGCTGTTGTTATAATCTTAGTGTGTGTAATATTTTGTAGCTGATGTTAGTCTTTGTATGTGTAATATTTTGTAGCTGATGTTATATTCCTAGTATATGCAATTTTATGTTGCTGTTGTTATTGTCACATTATATATAATATTCTGTAGTTGTTATTATATTTTTTTGGTATATGTTACATTCTGTTGCTGTTGTTACGGTCCTAGGTTATGTAATATTCTGTAGCTGTTGGTATTGTTGCAGGATTATGTAATATTTTGTAGTTGATGCTATAGTCTTAGTATATGTAATATTATGTTGCTGTTGTTATGGTCGCATGGTTATGAAATATTTTGTAGCTGATGTTATAGTCTAAGTATATGTTATATTATGTTGCTGTTGTTATGGTCGCAGTATATGTAATATTTTGTAGTTGTTGTTATAGTCTTGGTATATAAAATATTCTGTTGCTATTATAATAGTCACAGTATATGTAATATTCCGTAGCTGTTGTTATGTTCTTAGGAAGTATATAATTCTGTTACTGTTGTTGCAGTCTCAGTATGCATAATATTATGTTGCTGTTGTTATAGTCTTAGGATGTATAATATTATGTTACTGTTGTTGCAGTCTCAGTATGTTTATATTTTGTAGCAGTTGTTAAAGTTTCAGTATGCCACAATTATGTAGCTGTTATAGACGCAGATTAATATGTAGTATTCAGTTACTGTTATTATTGTCACAGTATATGTAATATTCTGTAACTATTGTTATAGATGCAGCATATGTAATATTCTGTAGATTGTGTATAGTTGCAGTATTTGTTATAAATCTTTACCTGTTATTATATTCTTAGTATGTGTAGTATTCTGTTACTGTTCTTGTAGGCTCAGTGTGTGTAATATTCTGTAGCTGATGCAATTGTCGTAGTATGTGTAATTATAGTATGTAGCTGTTGTTATAGTCGCAGTATATGTAACAGTCTGTAGCTGTTGTTATAGTCGCAGTATATGTAATATTCTGTAGATGTTGTTATAGTCGCGGTATATGTAGTAGTCTGTAGCTGTTGTTATAGTGGCAATATATGTCATATATTTTATTCCTGTTGTTATAGTCTTAGTATATGTAATATTTTGTAGCTGATGTTATAGTCGCAATATATGCAATATTCTGTTGCTGTTCTTGAAGTCGCAGTATATGTAATATTCTGAAGATGATGCAATTGTCGTAGTACGTGTAATATTAGTCTGTAACTGTTTTTATAGTTATAATGTATGTTGAAATCTGTAGCTGTTGTTAAAGTAGCAGTATATGTTATATGTTCTATTGCTGTTGTTATAGTCTAAGCGTGTGTAATATTTTATAGCTGATGTTAGTCTTAGTATGTGTAATATTTTGTAGATGATGTTATAGTCCTAATATATGTAATATTATGTTGCTGTTGTTATTGTCACATTATATATAATAGTCTGTAGTTGTTATTATATTCTTGGTATATGTTATATTCTGTTGCTGTAGTTATGGTCCTAGTTTATGTAATATTCTGTAGCTGTTGGTATTGTTGCAGGATTATGTAATATTTTGTAGTTGATGTTATAGTCTTAGTATATGTTATATTATGTTGCTGTTGTTATGGTCGCAGTATATGTAATATTTTGTTGTTGTTGTTATAGTCTTGGTATATGTAATATTCTGTTGCTATTATAATAGTCACAGTATATGTAATATTATGTAGCTGTTGTTATGTTCTTAGGAAGTATAATATTCTGTTACTGTTGTTGCAGTCTTAGTATGCATAATATTATGTTGCTGTTGTTATATACTCGGTATTCATAATATTCTGTAGCTGTTGTTATGTTCTAAGGAAGTATAATATTTTGCTACTTTTGTTGCAGACTCAGTATGCATAATATTATGTTGCTGTTGTTATATACTCAGTATGCATAATATTATGTAGCTGTTGTTATAGTCACAGGATGTATAATATAATGTTGCTGTTGTTTTAGACTCAGTATGCATGATATTCTGTTACTGTTGTCAGTCTTATAGTGTTTAATATTCTGTTACTGTTATTGCAGTCTCAGTATGTATAATGTTCTGTTACTGCTGTTGCAGTCTCAATATGCATAATATTATGTTGCTGTTGTTATAGTCTTAGGATGTATAATATTTTGTTACTGTTGTTGCAGTCTCAGTATGCATAATATTATGTTGATGTTGTTATAGTCTTAGGATGTATAATATTTTGTTACTGTTGTTGCAGTCTCAGTATGCATAATATTATGTTGATGTTGTTGTAGTCTTAGGATTTATAATATTTTGTTACTGTTGTTGCAGTCTCAGTATGCTTATATTTTGTAGCAGTTGTTAAAGTTTCAGTATGCCAAAATCATGTAGCTGTTATAGACGCAGTTAAATATGTAGTATTCAGTTACTGTTGTGATTGTCGCAGTATATGTAATATTCTGTAGCTCTTGTTTTTAATATCAGTAAATGTAATATTATGTACCTGTTATAATCTCAGTAAGTGTAATATTTTGTTGCTGTTATTATAATCTCAGTGTGCGTAATAGCCTGTTGTTGTTGTTATAATCTTAGTATGTGAAATATTTTGTATCTGTTTTATAGTCACACTATATGTAATATTCTGTTGCTGTTGTTACAGTCTAAGTATATGTAATATTCTGTAGCTGTTGGTTTAGTTTCAGTATATGTAATTTTCTGTAGCTATAGTTATTGTTTAAGTATATGTACAATTAGGTTGCTGTTGTTATAGTTGTAGTATATGTAATAGTCTGTAGCTGTTTTAATAGTCGCAGTTTATGTAATATTCTGTTGCTTTTGTTATAGTCTAAGTGTATGTAATATTCTATAGCTGTTGTTATAGTCGCAGTATATGTAATATTCTGTTGCTGTTGTTATAGTCTTAGTGTATGTAATATTGTATAGCTGTTGTTATAGTTGCGTTAAATGTAATGTTCTGTAACTGTTATTAAAGTCTTACTATACATAATATTCTGTAGCTGTTGTTATGGTTGCAGTATATGTAATATTAAGTTGCTGTTGTTGTTGTCTCAGTATGTGTAATATGTTCTGTTGCTTTTGTTATAGTCTAAGTATGTGTTATATTCTGCTGTTGTTGTTATAGTCTAAGAATCTGCTAAATAATGATGCTGTTGTTGTTGTTTTTTTTGTGTGTTATATTCTGTAGCTAGTGTTATTGTGTCAGTATATGTAATATTTTGTAGCTATTGTTATTGTTGTAGTTTATATAGTATTCTGTAGCTGTTGTTATAGTTACAGTATATGAAATAGTCTCTAGCTATTGTTATAGTTGTACTATATGTAATATTCTGTTCCTGTTGTTATAGTTGTTAACAGTGTAATTGATGTTAAATTATTTAACTGTTGTTATAGTTTTAGTATGTGTAATATTATTATGTTGCTGTTGTTATAAGCTCAGTATGTGTAATATTCTGTACCTGTTTTATAGTTGTTAACAGTATAATTCTTGTAATATTATTTAACTGTTGTTATAGTTTTAGTATGTGTAATATTATTATGTTGCTGTTGTTAAAAGCTCAGTATGTGTAATATTCTCTACCTGTTTTATAGTTGTTAACAGTATAATTAATGTAATATTATTTAACTGTTGTGATAGTCTTAGTATGTGTAATATTATTATGTTGCTGTTTTTATAAGCTCAGTATGTGTAATACTCTGTAGCTGTTTTTATAGACGCAGTAAATGTCATACTCTGTTGCTGTTGTTATTGTCTCAGTATATGTAATAGTATGCAGCTGTTGTTATAGTAGCAGTATATATAATATTCTGTAGCTGTTGTAGGTTTAGCATGTGTAATATTCCATAGCTGTTTTGATAAAGTTTCACTATATGAAATAGTCTATAGTTTTTATTTTAATCCTAGTATATGTATGTTCAGTTGCTTTTGTTGTAGTTTCAGTATTCATAACATGGTATAGTTGTTTTATGCTCCCACAAAATGTAATATTATGTAGCTGCTGTTATACATTCTTAGTATATGTAATATTCTGTAGCTGTTGTTATAGCCTCATTATATGAAGTATTCTCTTGCTGTTTTAATAGTTGCAGTATACATACTATTCGGTAGCTGTTGTTATAGTGGTACCTTATGTAATTTCTGTAGCTGTTGTTATAGTCTTAGTATGTGTAATAGTCAGTTATTATAGTAGCAGTATATGTAATATTCTGTTGCTGTTGTTATAGTCGCAGTAATGTCATATTTTGTAGATGTTTTAATACTCGCAGTATAGGTAATATTCTGAAGCTGTTGTTATAGTAGCAGTATATGTAATATTATGTTGCTGTTGTTATAGACTTAGTGTATGTAATATTCTGTAGCTGTTGTTATAGTCGCAGTATACGTAATATTTTGCAGCTGTTGTTATAGTGGCAGTATATGTAATATTCTGTTGCTTACTGTATGTAATATTCTATAGCTGTTGTTATAATCGCAGTATATGTAATATTCTGTAACTGTTATCATGGTTGCAGTATATGTAATATTCTCTTGCTGTTATTGTTGTCTCAGTATGTGTTATATGTTCTGTTGTTTTTGTTATAGCCTTTGTATGTGTATATTCTGTTCCTGGAGTGTTTGTCTTAGTAGGGGTAATATTCCGTAGCTGTTATTGTAGTCTCAGTGTGTGTCATATTCTGTAGCTATTGTTATTGTCGCAGTATTAGTAATATTCAGTTATTGTTGTTACAGTCTTAGTATGTGTAATATACTTTTGCTGTTTTTATGGTTTTTATGTGTGTAATATTCTTTAACTGTTGTAATTGTCACAGTATATGTTATATTCTGTTCCTGTTGTTATAGTTGTTAACAGTATAAATTATGTTATATTATTTTACTGTTGTTATAGTCTAAGTATGTGTAATATTATTATGTTACTGTTGTTATCAGCTCAGTTTGTGTAATATTCTGTACCTGTTTTTATAGTTGTTAGCAGTAAAATTAATTTAATATTATTTAACTGCTGTTATAGTCTTAGTATGTGTAATATAATTATGAGGTTGTTGTTCTAAGCTCATTATCTGTAATATTCTGTCCTGTTATTAGAGTTGTTAACAGTATAATTAATGTAATATTATGTAACTGTTGTTATAAGCTCAGTATGTGTAACATTCTGTTCCTAATGTTATAGTTGTTAACAGTATAATTTATGTTATATTCTGTAGCTGTTTTTATAGACACAGTAAATGTAATATTCTGTTGCTGCTGTTGTAGACTCAGTATATGTAATTTTCTGTAGCTATAGTTATTGTCTTAGTATGTGTAATATTCTCTATAGCTGTTATTATAGTTGCAGTACATGTAATGTTCTTTTGCTGTTGTTATAGTCACAGTATATGTAATTTTCTGTAGCTTCAGTTATTGTCTTAGGATGTGTAATTTTCTCTGTAGCTGTTATTATAGTTGCAATAAGTATACCAAAAGTATGTTTTATCATTGCGGAATCGACCCATGACGCAAGCGCAAACATGATAGATACATACTAAAAATATGTTCAGATGTATAGATCAATTGTTTTTAAACATTTTTTGTTCTCAAATACATAAGCGACCTCCCTCTGTTTACTCAGAAAAAAAATCACGTGCAAACACGGACATTTTAGGGAATGTACACATCAGTTTATGGGGGTGTTATGTTCGAGACTCTGTCGACGAGCCATTTCTTTCCGATTTTGTTGATCTTGGTGTCGTTTGGTAGGTATTGAATATATCTAAAGGTAGATACAGTACAGACTGGAATTTACTCGTTAAAATGTCATTAGGGTTAGTAGAGTTTATGTGGTCATTGTGGCACGTGCACGATTCTGGGAAGCACGTGCACTGAGTTCATCTTCTAACATGTTGTAGAGCAAACCTTCCTGAGCAACTTTTGTATAGAAACTCTTGGGCTAACGTTAACCGTTCAGTCAGAAAAAAAATCCCATACAATACCCTACCGAGATACCAAGATTTGAACCCGTGCACAGAGGCCACTTCCAGTTTGATTTTTTAAGTTTGGTCTGGACATACTGGAAACTCTGACGTCGCGTTTTGAAAGTAAAAAAAAAACGTGCACGAATGCAAAAATCAAGCAAACTTTCTAAATCTGTTTTTATTGTGTAGATCTCATCAAAATAATGCCAGTTTCTTCTTACCGTTTATAAAAATAACAAACTTTTTTTTTGTTACTTTCATTTTTTTCTATTTTTTTCCCCTCATTTGTTTTGAACATAGGTCTCTGCGGAACGTGTGGCTCGAGTTCTGCTTAACGTTAAGGCTTTTGGCTTTGTAATGGTCCTTTAGAGCACAAACTTTTCTATACTATCATGTAGATATCGATAGAATGAGTCCTTCCTGAGGCCCTCATTTCAGTGGTTGGATGTCACCCATAATTGTGCTAAAACAGTTAAAATAGGGATTTGATGTGCTCTGCGGAACCGTCACTACTGCTTAACAAGAAAAGATACGAAAATGTTTTTTATATGATTGTTTCGACAATTGATTGCACTAATCAATGACATAAAAAACATTAAAATAGCTTTATCAATAAGTTCACAATGTTAAGTTGAAGGTCATGCACAACTTGATTGTTGTGTCAACTTCAAAACGCTGTCCAAGACTCATTTTTTTGAGCTGGGCTTATATTTTATATGTTTAATTGTAGATAATTATATGTACAATAATTTAAAAACGCGTTTTGTGAGTAAGAATGGGGTTTAAGCCCCTTTATTGGGGTCCCACTGACCCAACCCTAATTCCCGAAAATGGCCAAAAATGATAACTCTTTAGTCAAGATTACCCACCTTGATTACTGTTTACTCTTTACTCATGATTACCCTCTTTGATTACTGTTTACTCTTTACTCATGATTACCCACTTTGATCACTGTTTACTCATTACACATGGTTACCCTCTTTGATTACCCACTGTGATTACTGTTTACTGTTTACTCATGATTACTCACTTTGATTACAGTTGACTGTTTACTGTTTACTCATGATAGCATACTTTGATTACCCACTTATATAACTGTTTACTCATGATAACCCACTTTGATTTCTGTTTACTCTTTACTTATGGTTACCAACTGTGATTACTCTTTACTCTTTACTCATGATTGCCCACTTTGACCACTCTTTACTCTTTACTCATGGTTACTCACTTTGATTACCCACTTTGATTACTATTTACTCTTTACTCATGATTACCCATTGTGATTACCCACTTTGATTACTCTTTACTCATGACTACCCACTTTGACAACCAACTTTGATTACTCTTGACTTTCTTTTTACTCTTAGGGTTGGCTTTAGGGGACAGCGTGGCCCATAGAAGGTGACCAAGCAGGGTTCGAATTGCTTTTTAGTCATTTTGCGGCTATTTTTAACCAAATAAGGTACACGTTCAGCGCTAAAGTATGATCAGACGGACGAACAGATGTGCATTATTTTACCTGGAACGTTTACATATCGTTATATACTATAGAAAGAAGTGTTTATTTATATCCATTAATGCAAAATAAACATGTTATAAGCGATTTTTAGTCATTTTACGGCTATTTTTTAACATAACAAGTACAAAGTTTAGCGCTGATGTACGAACAGACGGACGAACATATAGTCACTATATTTTTATATTCCTTTAGACATCATTCTAAACTATGATATAAAAAAAGTTCAATTTAATGTTTTATTCCAAACGATTTCTACCTTAAGTTGAAGTTAATGAAAAACGCATATATTTTCAGCATGCAAAAGTACGCGTATACCCCTTTAACCCTTAATAACGCACAGACGGACGAACAAATGTGCATTATTTCACCTGGAACGTTTACATATCATTATATACTATAGAAAGAAGTGTTTATTTAAATCCATTAATGCAAAATAAATATATTATAAGCGATTTTTAGTCATTTTACGGCTATTGTTTAACATAAAAAGTACAAAGATTAGCTCTGATGTACGAACAGACAGACGAACATATAGTCATTATATTTTTATATTCCTTTAGACATTATTCTAAACTATAATGTAAAAAAGAGTTCAATTTGATATTATATTCCAAACGATTTCTACCTTAAGTTGAAGTTAATGAAAAACGCATTTATTTTCAGTATGCAAAAGTACGCGTATACCCCTTTAACCCTAAATCACGCACAGACGGACGAACAGAAAAACTTTGCATGTGCGTTCACCATCATCAATTTTGGCACAATTATGGCCATTTTTGGACTTAGACACCCTGAGGCGAGCTTTGTTGGTCTTCTGACAACTCTTGTTTTATAGTCTTATGTAATATTCTGTTTCTGTTGTTGTAGTCTCAGTACATAATCTCAGTATGTATCATATCTTGAAGCTGTTTTTATAGTTGTTTTATAGTTGTTTTATATAATATATAATATAGTTGTTTTTATAATTGATGTAATATTATTTAACTGTTGTTATAGCTGTATATATTATATTCTGTAGCTGTTGTAGGTTTAGTATTTGTAATATTCCATAGCTGTTTTGATAAAGTGTCACTATATGAAATAGTATGTAGCTTTTATTATAGTCCTAGTATGTGTAATGTTCTGTTGCTAATGTTGTAGTTTCAGTATTCATAATATTGTGTAGTTGTTTTATACTCTCACTATATGTTATATTCTGTAGCTGTTGTTATATAGTCTTAGTATATGAAATATTCTGTAGCTGTTTTAATAGTCGCAGTATACATAATATTTGGTAGCTGTTGTTATAGTGGCAACTTATGTAATGTAGCTGTTGTTATAGTCTTAGTATGTGTACTAGTCTGTAGCTGTTGTTATAGTCTCACTATATGAAATATTCTGTAGCTGTTTTAATAGACGCAGTATATATAATATTCTGTTGCTGTTGTGATAGTCGCTGTGTATGTTATATTATTTAGCTATCGTTATAGTCTTAATAAATGTAATATTTTGTTGCTGTTATAGTTTCCGTATTCGCTATAGTCTGTAGCTGTTGTGATAGTCGCAGTCTTTTTAATATTCTGTAGCGATTGTTATAGTCTAAGAATGTGTAATATTCTGTTGCTGTTGTTATAGTTGCAGTATATGTAATATTCTGTATCTGTTGATATAATCTAAGTATGTTTAGTATTCTGTTGTTGTAGTTATAGTCGCAGTATATGTATAAGTCTGTAGCTGTTGGTATAGTTGCAGTATATGTAATATTCTGTATCTGTTGTTATAATCTTAGTATATGTAATATTCTGTTGCTGTTGTTAAAGCCACAGTATATGTATTAGTATGTAGCTGTTGGTATAGTTGCAGTATATGTAATATTCTGTAGCTGTTGGTATAGTTGCAGTATATGTAATATTCTGTAACTGTTGTTTTAGATGCAGTTTATGAAATATACTGTAACTGTTATAGATGCAGTAAATGTAATATTATTTAGTTGTTGTTATAGGCTTAGTATAGGTAATATTCTGTATCTGTTGTTATGGTCGCAGTAGATGTAAAATTCTGTAGCTATTGGTATAGTTGCAATATATGTAATATTCTTTAGCTGTTGTTATAGGCTTAGTTTATGTAATATAATATAATTGTTGTTATAGATGCAGTATCTGTAATATTCTTTATCTGTTGTTATAGGCTAAGTATATGTAATATTCTGTATATGTTGGTATTGTTGCAGTATATGCAATATTCTTTAGCGGTTGTTATAGGCTTAGTATATGTAATATTCTGTAGCTGTTGGTATAGTTGCGTTATATGTAATATTCTTGAGCTGTTGTTTTAGGTTTAGTTTATGTAATAAAACGTTACTGTTATAATAGATGCAGTATCTGTAATGTTCTTTATCTGTTGTTATAGGCTAAGTATATGTAATATTCTGTACCTGTTGGTATGGTTGCAGTATATATAATATCTTAAGCTGTTTTTATAGGCTTAGTATATGTAATATGCTTTAAATGTTGTTATAGATGCAGTGTATATAATAGTGTTTAGCTTTTGTTATAGTCTTAGTATATGCAATATTCTGTAACTGTTGTTGTAGATGCAGTATATGTAATATTCTGTAACTATTGGTATTGTTGCAATATATGTAATATTCTTTAGCTGTTGTTATATGCTTAGAAAGTGTAATATTCTGTAACTGTTGTTACAGTCTCCGTTTATATAATATTCTGTAGCTGACGTTTTTTATCTTAGTATATGTAATAGTCTGTTGTTATTGTTGTTATGGTCGCAGTATATGTAATATTCTGTTGCCGTTGTTATAGTCGCGGTATATGTAATATTTTGTAGCTGATGTTTTTATCTTAGTATATGTAATATTCTGTAGCTGTTGGTATAGTTGCTGTAAATGTAATATTCTGTAGCTGTTGGTATAGTTGCCGTATATGTAATATTCTGTAGCTGTTGTTATATTCTTAGTATATATAATATTTTATAGCTGACGTTTTTATCTTAGTATATGTAATATTCTGTTGTTGTTGTTGTTATGGTCGCAGTATGTGTAATATTTGGTTGCCGTTGTTATAGTCGCCGTATATGTAATATTTTGAAGCCGATGTTTTTTGTCTTAGTTTATCAAATATTCTGTAGCTGTTGGTATAGTTGCAGTATATAAAATATTAGGTAGCTGATTTTTTTTTCTTAGTATATTTAATAATCTGTAGCTGTTGGTATAGTTGCAGTTCATGTAATATTCTGTAGCCGATGTTTTTGTCTTAGTATATGAAATATTTTATAGCTGTTGGTATAGTTGCAGTATATATAATATTCGGTAGCTGATTTTTTTTTCTTAGTATATTTAATAATATGTAGCTGTTGGTATAGTTGCAGTTTATGTAATATTTTGTAGCTGATGTTTTTATCTTAGTTTATGTAATATTCTGTAGCTGTTGGTATAGTTGCAATATATGTAATATTCTGTAACTTTTGTTATAGATGCAGTATATGTAATATTCTGTAGCTGTTGGTATAGTTTCTTTATATGTAATAGACTGTTACTGTTGTTTTAGGGGACGATAGTATGAAATACCTTTTTTATAAAGTTAATGTAACCAGAGTATTTGCCTATTTAAAAGAGGTTTAACTGTTTAAACATTTTAAATTGAAAACCCGTTGGCGGGTTAAATGATTTAGTATATTGTTGATTTCCCTGTTTTTAATTGATGTTTTTATTTATTTATTTGTAAATAATTTCATTTATTTGTTTGTTAATAGTTTTAAATAAATTTTAACCATATTTATGTAATATAATTATTTTTGTCATCACATTCATTAATCTTTGCGCGCACAAAATGACCTATTTATGTGTCGACGTGCCGTAAAACACCATTCATTCATTCTGTTGTTATAGATGCAGTATATGTAATATTTTGTAATTGTTGTTATAAATGCAGTATATGTAACATTCTGTAACTGTTGTTATAGATGCAGTATATTTAATATTATTTAGCTGTTGTTATAGGCTTAGTATATGTAATATTCTGTATATGTTGTTATGGTCGCAGTATATGTAAAATTCTGTAGCTATTGGTATAGTTGCAGTACAATGTATATGTAATATTATTTAGCTGTTATTATAAGCTTAGTATATGTTATATTATGTATCTGTTGTTTTAGACGCAGTATATGTAATATACTGTTGCCGTTGTTATGGTCGCAGAATATGTAATATTTTGTAGCCGATGTTTTAGTCTTAGTACATGAAATATTCTGTTGCTGTTGTTATAGTCGCCGTGTATGTAATATTTTGTAACTGATTTTTTTGGTTTTAGTATATGTAATATTCTGTAGCTGTTGTCATAGTTAAAGTATATGTAATATTCTGTAGCTGATGTTTTTGTCTTAGTATATGTAATAATCTCTAGCCGTGGTATAGTTGCAGTATATGTAATATTCTTTGGCTGCTGTTATAGGCTTAGTTTATGATATATTCTTTAACTGTTCTTATCGATGCAGCATATGTAATATTCTGTAACTGCTTGTATAGTTGCAGTATACGTAATATTCTTAAGCTGTTGTTATAAGCTTAGTATATGAAATATTCTGTAGCTGATGTTTTTGTCTTAGTATATGTAATAATCTCTAGCTGTTGGTATATTTGCAGTATATATAATACTTTGTAACTGATATTTTTGTCTCTGTATATTTAATATGGTGCAGCTGATGGTATGGTTGCAGTATAATTAAGTAATATTATGTAGCTATTGGTATGGTTGCAATATATGTAATATTCTTTAGCTGTTGTTATAGACTTAGTATATGATATATTCTCTAACTGTTCTCATATGTACTATTCTGTAACTGTTGGTATAGTTGCAGTATATGTAATATTCTTAAATTGTTGTTATAAGCTTAGTATATGTAATATTCTGTAACTGATGTTTTTGTCTTAGTGTACTATTATGTAGCTGTAGGTATAGATGCAGTATATGTAACATTTTCTAGCTGATGTTTTTGTCTTAGTATATGTAATATTCTATAGCTGTTATTATAGTTGCAGTATATGTAATATTCTGTAACTGTTGGTATACTTGCAGTATATGTAATACTCTTGACTGCTGTTATCGGCTTAGTATATGTAATATTCTGTAGCTGTTGGTATAGTTGCAGTATATGTAATATTATTTAGCTGTTGTTATATGCTAAGTATATGTATATTCTGTAACTGTTGTTATAGTCGCCGTATATGTAATATTCTGTAGCTGTTGTTATATTCATAGTTTATATAATATTTTGTTGCTGACGTTTTTATCTTAGTATATGTAATATTCTGTCGTTGTTGTTGTTGTAATGATCGCAGTATATGTAATATTATGTTGCCTTTGTTATAGTCGCCGTATATGTAATATTTTGTAGCTGATATTTTTGTCTAAGTATGTGTAATTTTCTGTAGCTGTAGGTATTGTTGCAGTATTTGTAGTATTCTGTAGCTGATGCTTTTTTCGCAGTTTATGTAACGTTCTATTGCTGTTGTTATAGTCGCCGTATATGTAATATTTTGTAGCTGATGCTTTTGTCTTAGTATATGTAACATTCTGTATTTGTTGTGATAATCTTAGTATGTTTAATATTCTGTATCTGTTGTTATTGTCGCAGTATGTGAATTAGTATGTAGCAGTTGGTTTAGTTGCAGTATATGTAATATTCTTTAGCTGTTGTTATATGCTTAGCATATGTAATATTCTGTAACTGTTGTTTTAGTCGTCGTATATGTAATATTCTGTAATTGTTGTTATAGTTGCAGTATATGTTATATACTTGAGCTGTTGTTATAGGCTTAATATATGTAATATTCTGTAACTGTTGTTGTATATGCAGTATATGTAATATTCTTTAACTGTTGTTATAGGCTTAGTATATGTAATATTCTGTAACTGTTTTTATAGTCGCCGTATATGTAATATTTTCTAGCTGTTGTTATATTCTTAGTTCATGTAATATTTTGTAGCTGATGTTTTTGTCTTAGTATATGTAGTATTATGTGGCTATTGTTATGGTCGCAGTATATGTAATATTCTGTTTCCGTTGGTATAGTCGCCGAGCATGTAATATTCTTTCGCTGTTGTAATAGTCGCCATATATGAAATATTATGTAGCTATTGTTATAATTCCAGAATATGTATTATTCTTTAGCTGTTGTTAAAGGCTTAGTCTATGTAATATTCTGTAACTGTTGTAATAGTCGCCATATATGATATATTATGTAGCTATTGTTATAATTCCAGAATATGTATTATTCTTTAGCTGTTGTTAAAGGCTTAGTCTATGTAATATTCTGTAACTGTTGTTATAGATGCAGTATATGTAATATTCTGTTGCCGTTGTTATAGTTGCAGTATATGTAATATACTTGAGCTGTTGTTATAGGCTTAATATATGTAATATTCTTTAACTGTTATTATAGATGCAGTATATGTAATATTCTTTAACTGTTGTTATAGGCTTAGTATATGTAATATTCTGTAACTGTTGTTAAAGTCGCCGTATATGTAATATTTTCTAGCTGTTGTTATATTCTTAGTTCATGTAATTTTTTGTAGCTGATGTTTTTGTCTTAGTATATGTAATATTATGTGGCTATTGTTATGATCGCAGTATATGTAATATTCTGTTTCCGTTGGTATAGTCGCCGAGCATGTAATATTCTTTCGCTGTTGTAATAGTCACCATATATGTAATATTATGTAGCTATTGTTTTAATTCAAGAATATGTATTATTCTTTAGCTGTTGTTAAAGGCTTAGCGTATGTTATAGATGCAGTATATGTAATATTCTGTTGCCGTTGTTATAGTCTCCATATATGTAATATTTTATAGCTGATGTTTTTGTCTTAGTATATGTAATATTCTGTAGCTGTAGGTATAGTTGTAATATATATAGTGTTCTGTAGTTGATGTTTTTGTCTTAGTATATGTAATATTATGTAGCTGTTGGTATAGTTGCAGTATATGTAATATTTGGTAGCTAATGTGTTTATTTTAGTATATGTAATATTCCGAAACTGTTGGTAGAGTTGCAGTATATGTATTATGTAGCTGTTGGTAAAGATGCAGTTCATGTAATATTCTTTAGCTGTTGTTATAAGCTTAGAATATGTTATATTCTGTATCTGTTGTTATGGTTACAGTATATGTAATATTCTGTTGCCGTTGTTATAGTCGCCGAATATGTAAAACTTGAGCTGTTGTTATTAAATTAGTATATGTTATATTCTGTAACTGTTGTTATAGTTGCAGTATATGTAATATTCTTTAGCTGTTGTTATCAGCTTAGTAAATCTAATTTTCTGTTGCCGTTGTTGTAGTCGCCGTATATGTAATATTTTGTAGCTGATGCTTTTGTCTTAGTATATGTAATATAATGTTGTTGTTGTGGTCGCAGTATATGTAATATTCTGTATCTGTTGTGATAATCTTAGTATGTTTAATATTATGTTGCTGTTGTTATTTTCACAGTATATGCATTAGTCTGTAGCTGTTGGTATAGTTGCATTATATGTAATATTCTGTATAAGTTGTTATAATCTGAGTATGTTTAATATTATGTTGCTGTTGTTATAGTCGCCATATATGAATTAGTCTGTTGCTGTTCGTAAAGTTGCAGGATATGTAATATTCATTAGCTGTTGTTATATGCTTAGTATATATAATATTATGTAGCTGTTGTTATATTCTTAGTATATGTAATATTTTGTAGCTGATGTTTTTGGCTTAGTATATGTAATATTCTGTGGCTGTTGTTATGGTCGCAGTATAAGTAATATTCTGTTGCCATTGTTATAGTCGCCGTAAATGTAATATTTTTTAGCTGATATTTTTGTCTAAGTATATGTCATTTTCTGTAGCTGTAGGTATTGTTGCAGTATTTGTAGTATTCTGTAGCTGATGCTTTTTTCGCAGTATATGTAACGTTCTATTGCTGTTGTTATAGTCGCCGTATATGTAATATTTTGTAGCTGATGCTTTTGTCTTAGTTTATGTAACATTTTGTATTTGTTGTGATAATCTTAGTATGTTTAATATTCTTTATCTGTTGTTATTGTCGCAGTATGTGAATTAGTATGTAGCTGTTGGTTTAGTTGCAGTATATGTAATATTCTTTAGCTGTTGTTATAGGCTTAGCATATGTAATATTCTGTAACTGTTGTTTTAGTCGTCGTATATGTAATATTCTGTAATTGTTGTTATAGTTGCAGTATATGTAATATACTTGAGCTGTTGTTATAGGCTTAATATATGTAATATTCTGTAACTGTTGTTGTATATGCAGTATATGTAATATTCTTTAACTGTTGTTATAGGCTTAGTATATGTAATATTCTGTAACTGTTTTAATAGTCGCCGTATATGTAATATTTTCTAGCCGTTGTTATATTCTTAGTTCATGTAATATTTTGTAGCTGATGTTTTTGTCTTAGTATATGTAATATTATGTGGCTATTGTTATGGTCGCAGTATATGTAATATTCTGTTTCCGTTGGTATAGTCGCCGAGCATGTAATATTCTTTCGCTGTTGTAATAGTCGCCATATATGAAATATTATGTAGCTATTGTTATAATTTCAGAATATGTATTATTCTTTAGCTGTTGTTAAAGGCTTAGTCTATATAATATTCTGTAACTGTTGTAATAGTCGCCATATATGAAATATTATGTAGCTATTGTTATAATTCCAGAATATGTATTATTCTTTAGCTGTTGTTAAAGGCTTAGTCTATGTAATATTCTGTAACTGTTGTTATAGATGCAGTATATGTAATATTCTGTTGCCGTTGTTATAGTTGCAGTATATGTAATATACTTGAGCTGTTTTTATAGGCTTAATATATGTAATATTCTTTAACTGTTATTATAGATGCAGTATATGTAATATTCTTTATCTGTTGTTATAGGCTTATTATATGTAATATTCTGTAACTGTTGTTATAGTCGCCGTATATGTAATATTTTCTAGCTGTTGTTATATTCTTAGTTCATGTAATTTTTTGTAGCTGATGTTTTTGTCTTAGTAAATGTAATATTATGTGGCTATTGTTATGGTCGCAGTATATGTAATATTCTGTTTCCGTTGGTATAGTCGCCGAGCATGTAATATTCTTTCGCTGTTGTAATATTCGCCATATATGTAATATTATGTAGCTATTGTTTTAATTCCAGAATATGTATTATTCTTTAGCTGTTGTTAAAGGCTTAGTCTATGTTATAGATGCAGTATATGTAATATTCTGTTGCCGTTGTTATAGTCTCCATATATGTAATATTTTATAGCTGATGTTTTTGTCTTAGTATATGTAATATTCTGTAGCTGTAGGTATAGTTGTAATATATATAGTGTTCTGAAGTTGATGTTTTTGTCTTAGTATATGTAATATTATGTAGCTGTTGGTATAGTTGCAGTATATGTAATATTTGGTAGCTAATGTGTTTATTTTAGTATATGTAATATTCCGAAACTGTTGGTAGAGTTGCAGTATGTGTAATTATGTAGCGGTTGGTAAAGATGCAGTTCATGTAATATTCTTTAGCTGTTGTTATAAGCTTAGAATATGTTATATTCTGTATCTGTAGTTATGGTTACAGTATATGTAATATTCTGTTGCCGTTGTTATAGTCGCCGAATATGTAAAACTTGAGCTGTTGTTATTAAATTAGTTTATGTTATATTCTGTAACTGTTGTTTTAGTTGCAGTATATGTAATATTCTTTAGCTGTTGTTATCAGCTTAGTAAATCTAATTTTCTGTTGCCGTTGTTGTAGTCGCCGTATATGTAATATTTTGTAGCTGATGCTTTTGTCTTAGTATATGTAATATTATGTTGTTGTTGTTGTGGTCGCAGTATATGTATTATTCTGTATCTGTTGTGATAATCTTAGTATGTTTAATATTATGTTGCTGTTGTTATTTTCACAGTATATGCATTAGTCTGTAGCTGTTGGTATAGTTGCATTATATGTACTATTCTGTATAAGTTGTTATAATCTGAGTATGTTTAATATTATGTTGCTGTTGTTATAGTCGCCATATATGAATTAGTCTGTTGCTGTTCGTAAAGTTGCAGTATATGTAATATTCATTAGCTGTTGTTATATGCTTAGTATATGTAATATTCTGTAACTGTTGTTTTAGTCGTCGTATATGTAATATTCTTTAACTGTTTTTATAGTTGTACTATATGAAATTACTTGAGCTGTTGTTATAGGCTTAATATATGTAATATTCTGAAACTTTTGTTATGGATGCAGTATATGTAATATTCTTTAGCTGTTGTTATAGGTTTAGTATATGTAATATTCTTTAGCTATTGTAATAGTCGTCGTATATGTAATATTCTGTTACTGTTGTTATTGGCTTAGTATATGTAATATTCTGTTGCTGTTGTTTTAGTCGCTGTATATATATTAGTCTGTAGCTGTTGGTATAGATGCAGTATATGTAATATTCTTTAGCTGTTGTTATTGACTTTGTATATAATATATTCTGTTACTGTTGTTATAGACGCAATATATATAATATTTGTTTAGCTGTTGTTAAAAGCTTAGTATATGTAATATTCTGTAACTGTTGTTATAGATGCAGTATATGTAATATTATGTTGCCGTTGTTATAGTCGCCGTATATGTAATATTTTGTTGCTGTTGTTTTTATCTTAGTATATGTAATATTCTGTTGCTGTTGTTATGGTCGCAGTATATGTAATATTTTGTAGCTGATGTATTTGTCTTATTATATTTTATTTTCCTTTTCTGTTGTTATGGTCACAGTATATGTTATATTCTGTAGCTGTTGTTATATTTTTAGTATTTGTAATTATGTTATATTTTGTAGCTGATTTTATAGTCACAGTTTATGTAATATTTTGTTGCCATTGTTATATTTGCTGTTTTTGTAATATTTTGTAGACGATGATTTAGTCTTGGTATATGAAATATTATGTTGCTGTTATTATAGTCGCAGTATATGTAATATTCTGTAACTGTTGTTATAGATGCAATGTATGTAATATTTTGTAGATGTTGGTATAGTTGCAGTATATGTAATATTCTTTAGCTGTTGTTATATGCTTAGTATATGTAATATTCTGTAACTGTTGTTATATATGCAGTATATGTAATATTCTTTAGCTGGTGGTATAGTTGCAGTATATGTAATATTCTTGAGCTATTAATATCAGCTGAGTATATGTAATATTCTTTTGCCGTTGTTATGCTCGCAGTATATGTAGCTGTTGTTATAGTCGCTGTATAGTTGCAGTATATTTATTATTCTTCAGCTGTTGTTATAGGCTGATTATATGTAATAATCTGTAACTGTTTTTATATATGCAGTATTTGTAATATTTTGTTTCTGATGTTTTTGTCTTAGTATATGTAATATTCAGTAGCTGTTGTTATAGTTGCGTAAATATAATATTTTGTAGCTGATGTTTTTTTCTAAGTATATATTATATTCTGTTACTGATGGTATAGTTGGAGTATATGTAATATTCTGTAGCTGAAGGTTTTGTCTGAATGTAATGTTATGTAGCTGTTGGTATAGTTGCACTTTCTGTAATATTTTGTAGCAGATATTTTTGTCTTAGTATATGTAATATTCTTAAGCTGCTGTTATAGGCTTTGTATATGTAAAATTCTGTAACTGTTGTTATAGATGCAGTATATGTAATATTCTGTAACTGTTGGTATTGTTACATAATATATAATATTCTTTAGCTGTTGTTATAGGCTTAGTTTATGTAATAGTCTGTAAATGTTATAGATGCAGTTTATGTAATATTCTGTAGATTGTGGTATAGTTGCAGTATTTGTAATAAATCTTTAGCTGTTATTATATCCTTAGTATATGTAGTATTTTGTTACTGTTCTTGTAGTCTCAGTGTGTGTAATATTCTGTAGCTGATGCAATTGGCGTAGTATGTGTAATAATAGTATGAAGCTGTTGTTATAGTTACAGTATATGTAACAGTCTGTAGCTCTTGTTATAGTCGCAGAGTATGTAATATTCTGTAGCTGTTTTTATAGTCGCAGTATATGTAATATTCTGTAACTGTTGTTATAGATGCAGTATATGTAATATTCTGTAGCTTGTGGTATAGTTGCAGTATTTGTAATAAATCTTTAGCTGTTATTAGATTCTTAGTATATGTATTTTTCTGTTACTGTTCCTGTAGTCTCAGTGTGTGTAATATTCTGTAGCTGATGCAATTGTCGTAGTATGTGTAATAATAGTATGCAGCTGTTGTTATAGTCGCAGTATATGAAACAGTCTGTAGCTGTTGTTATAGTCGCAGTATATGTAATATTCTGTAGCTGTTGTTATAGTCGCAGTATATATAATAATCTGTAGCTGTTGTTATAGTGGCAATATATGTCATATATTTTATTCCTGTTGTTATAGTGTTAGTATGTTTAATATATTGTAGCTGATGTTATAGTAGCAATATAAGCAATATTCTGTTGCTGTTCTTGAATCGCAGTATATGTAATATTCTGTAGCTGATGCAATTGTCGTATTACATGTAATATTAGTCTGTAGCTGTTTTTATAGTTATAATATATGTTATAATCTGTAGCTATTGTTATAGTAGCAGTATATGTTATATATTCTATTGCTGTTGTTATAGTCTTAGTGTGTGTAATATTTTGTAGCTGATGTTAGTCTTAGTATGTGTAATATTTTGTAGATGATGTTATAGTCCTAGTATATGTAATATTATGTTGCTGTTGTTATTGTCACATTATATTTAAAAGTCTGTAGTTGTTATTATATTCTTGGAATATGTTATATTCTGTTGCTGTAGTAATGGTCTTAGTTTATGTAATATTCTGTAGCTGTTGGTATTGTTGCAGGATTATGTAATATTTTGTAGTTGATGTTATAGTCTAAGTATATGTAGCTGTTGGTTTAGTCTCAGTATATGTAATTTTCTGTAGCTATAGTTATTGTTTAAGTATATGTACAATTAGGTTGCTGTTGTTATAGTCTTAGTATATGTAATAGTCTGTAGCTGTTTTAATAGTCGCATTTTATGTAATATTCTATTGCTTTTGTTATAGTCTTAGTGTATGTAATATTCTATAGCTGTTGTTATAGTCGCAGTATACATAATATTCTGCAGCTGTTGTTATAGTGGTAGTATATGTAATATTCTGTTGCTTTTGTTATAGACGCAGTTAATGTCATATTCTGTTGCTGTTGTAATAGTCTCAGTATATGTTATAGTATGTAGCTGTTGTTATAGTAGCAGTATATATAATATTCTGTAGCTGTTGTAGGTTTAGTATGTGTAATATTCCATAGCTGTTTTGATAAAGTTTCACTATATGAAATAGTCTATAGTTTTTATTATAGTCCTAGTATGTGTATGTTCAGTTGCTATTGTTGTAGTTTCAGTATTCATAATATGGTATAGTTGTTTTATACTCTCACTTTATGTTATATTATGTAGCTGCTGTTATACAGTCTTAGTATATGTAATATTCTGTAGCTGTTTTTATAGATTCATTATATAAAGTATTCTCTTGCTGTTTTAATAGTTGCAGTATACATTATATTCGTTAGCTGTTGTTAAAGTGGTACCTTATGTAATTTCTGTAGCTGTTGTTATAGTCTTAGTATGTGTAATAGTCAGTTATTATAGTAGCAGTATATGTAATAATATGTTGCTGTTGTTATAGTCGCAGTATATGTCACATTTTGTAGATGTTTTAATAGTCGCAGCATAGGGTATATTATGTTGCTGTTGTTATAGTCTTAGTGTATGTAATATTCTTTAGCTGTTGTTATAGTCGCAGTATACGTAATTTTTTGCAGCTGTTGTTATAGTGGCAGTATATGTAATATTCTTTTGCTTACTGTATGTAATATTCTATAGCTGTTGTTATAATCGCAGTATATGTAATATTCTGTAACTGTTATTATGGTTGCTGTATATGTAATATTTTCTTGCTGTTATTGTTGTCTCAGTATGTGTTATATGTTCTGTTGCTTTTGTTATAGTCTTTGTATGTGTATATTCTGTTCCTGGTGTAATTGTCTTAGTAGAGGTAATATTCTGTTGCTGTTATTGTAGTCTCAGTGTGTGTAATATTATGTTGCTATTGTTATTGTCGCAGTATTAGTAATATTCTGTTATTGTTGTTACAGTCTTAGTATGTGTAATATACTTTTGCTGTTTTTATGGTTTTTATGTGTGTAATATTCTTTAACTGTTGCAATTGTCTCAGTAAATGTTATATTCTGTAGCTGTTGTTATTGTTGTAGTTTATGTAGTATTCTGTAGCTGTTGTTATAGTCTAATTCTGTAGCTGTTGTTTTAGTTGCAGTTTATATAATATTCTGTAGTTGTTGTTATAGTTACAGTATATGTAATAGTATCTAGCTATTGTTATAGTTGCAGTATATGTAATATTCTGTTCCTGTTGTTATAGTTGTTAACAGTATAAATTATGTTATATTATTTTACTGTTGTTATAGTCTAAGTATGTGTAATAATATTATGTTACTGTTGTTATCAGCTCAGTTTGTGTAATATTTTGTACCTGTTTTTATAGTTGTAAGCAGTATAATTAATTTAATATTATTTAACTGCTGTTATAGTCTGAGTATGTGTAATATTATTATGATGTTGTTGTTCTAAGCTCATTATCTGTAATATTCTGTCCTGTTATTAAAGTTGTTAACAGTATAATTTATGTAATATTCTGTAGCTGTTTTTATAGACACAGTAAATGTTATAGTCTGTTGCTGCTGTTATAGCCTCAGTATATGTAATTTTCTGTAGCTATAGTTATTGTCTTAGTATGTGTAATATTCTCTATAACTGTTATTATAGTTGCAGTACATGTAATGTTCTTTTGTTGTTGTTATAGTCACAGTATATGTAATTTTCTGTAGCTTCAGTTATTGTCTTAGGATGTGTAATATTCTCTGTAGCTGTTATTATAGTTGCAGTATATGTAGTGTTATTTTGCTGTTGTTATAGTCGAAGTAAATGGAATATTCTGTAGCTGTTGATATAGTCTCAGTATATGTAATTTTCTGTAGCTATAGTAATTGTCAAGTATAATTATGTAAATTTTTGTTGCTGTTGTTATAGTCTTACTATATGTAGTAGTCTGTAGCTTTTTTATATTCGCAGCATACGTAATATTCTGTAGCTGTTGTTATAGTTGTAGTTGATGTTTTATTTTGTAGCTGTTGTTATAGTTACAGTTTATGTAATATTCTGTAGCTGTTATTATAGTCTTACTATATATAATATTCTGTAGCTGTTGTTTTGGTTGCGGTATATGTAACGTTCTATTGCCGTTATTGTAGTATCAGTATGTGTAATGTGTTTTGTTGCTGTTGTTATAGTCTTAGTATGTGTTATATTATATTGCTGTTGTTATTGTCTTAGTAGGGGTAATATTCTGTTGCTGTTATTATAGTCTCAGTGTTTGTAATATTCTGTAGTTCCTGTTATTGTTATTGTCGCGGTATATGTAATATTCTGTAGTTGTTGTTATAGTCTTAGTATGTGTTATATTCTGTTGATGTTGTTAATGTTTTTATGTGTGTAATATTCTTTAACTGTTGTTATTGTCTCAGTGTATGTAATATTCTGTAGCTGTTGTTATAGTTGTAGTTGATGTTTTATTTTGTAGCTGTTGTTATAGTTACAGTTTATGTAAAAGTCTCTAGCTATTGTTATAGTTTTTAACAGTATAATTTTTGTAATATTATTTAACTGTTGTTATAGTATTATTATATGTAATATTCTGTTGTTGTTCTTATCGTCTTATTATACGTAATATTTTGTAGCTGTTGTTATATGTCTTAGTGTATGTAATATTCTGTAGCTGTTGTTATTGTCACAGTATATGTAATATTCTGTAGCTGTTGCTATAGTCTCACTATATAAAATATTCTGTAGCTGTTTTGATAGTCGCAGTATACATAATATTCGGTAGCTGTTGTTAAATTGGAACTTAATGTAATATTTTGAAGATGTTGTAACAGTTATAGTCTTAGTATCTATAATAGTCTGTAGCTGTTTTAATAGTTGCATTATATATGTAATATTCCGTTGCTGTTGTGATAGTCTCAGACTGTGTAATATTCTGTAGCTATCGTTATAGTCTTAATATGTGTAATATATTGCTGCTGTTATAGTCTCAGTATACGTTATAGTCTGTAACTGTTGTGGTAGTCTCAGTCTTTGTAATATACTATAGCTGTTGTTATAGTCTTAGAATGTGTAATATTCTGTAGCTGCTGTGATAATGGCAATCTTTGTTATATTCTGTTGCTGTTGTTATAGTCTATCTTAGTATGTATAATACTCTGTTGCTGTTGTAATATGCTTAGTATATGTAATATCCTGGTGCTGCTGTTATAGTCGCAATATAAATAATATTCTGTTGCTGTTGTTATTCGCAGTATATGTAATATTATGTTGCTGATGTTATAGTATTAGTATATGTAATATTCGGTTGTTGTTATTATATAGTCTTAGTATATGGAAAATTCTGTAGTTGTTGTTATTGTCACAGTCAATGTAATATTTTGTAGTAGATGTTATAGTCTGAGTATATATAATATTCTGTTGTTGTTGTTGTTACAATCTTGGTATATGTAATAGTCACATATTTGTAATATTCTTTAACTGTTGTTATTATCTTAGTATGTGTAATATTTTCTGTAGCTGTTATTATACTAGCAGTATATGTTATATTATGTTGCTGTTGTTATAGTTGCAGTATAAGTAATATTATGTATCTGTTGTTATAGTCTCAGTATATGTAATTTTCTGTAGCTGTTGTTATTGTCTAAGTATATGTAAAATTATGTTGCTGTTGTTATAGTCTCAGTATATGTTATAGTCTGTAGTTGTTTTAATAGTCGCAGTATATGTACTATTCTGCAGCTGTTGTTATAGTTGCAGTATATGTAATATTCTGTTGCTGTTGTTATAATTGCAGTATATGTAGTTTTCTGTTGCTGTTGTTATAGTAGCCGTATATGTAATATTTTGTAGCTGATGTTATAGTCACAGTATATGTTATATTTTGTTGCTATTGTTATATTCGCTGTTTATGTAAATTTTGTAGACGATGATTTAATCTTGGTATATGTAATATTCTGTTGCTGTTATTAAAGTCACAGTACGTTTCACACCACTATTACATTCCCCATAGGGCTCCATTGTAATATTTATGTCAAAACAGAGTGAAAAATTAAATTCTGCAGCATGTGTCTGGGCTCAAATTCTTCACTGGTTCAAGATATGCAATTATAAATGAAAAAAGTATACCTTGACTTGTTTTTATTTTGTTTAAATTCAATGCTTTTGTGAGACCTATCAATTTCCAGAGTAATAATCAAGGGAGATTATAGTGGTGTGAGTCCAGTTTATGTAATATTCTGTAGCAGTTGGTATAGTTGTAGTATATGTAATATTTTGTAGGTGATGTTTTTGTCTTACAATATGTAATATTCTGTAGCTGTTGGTATAGATGCAGTATATGTAATATTCTGTAGCTGTTGGTATAGATGCAGTATATGTAATATTCTGTAGCTGTTGGTATAGTTGCAGTATATGTAATATTCTTTAGCTGTTGTTATATGCTTAGTATATATAATATTATGTAACTGTTGTTATAGATACAGTGTATGTAACATTCGTTAGCTGTTTATATAGGCTTAGTATATGTACTATTCTCGTCTCACACACCAATTAATTTTGTACTGTTCTACATATAGAGACATGCACTTCTGGAACACTGGATACATTACCAATGGTTCTAAAAGTGCCTTATTCCCATAGATAGTCCTCTGTTGGTCCAAATATGCAGAAAAAAACATGGGGTTGACCAGGTTGCTTTTTCACAATTTCGATGGTTTGATGGCACCCCTTCATTTTTGACAATTCTGCCCATTTGTTGCAGTGTATCACTACGCATCTTTAAACTGTTATAGCATCATCAAACAGTTCCCAGGGTCACCCAAACTTTGCAGAAATCATGAAAATGTTCCAATGTTCCCATATGCACAAAGAAATATGACATTTTATGCATTTTTAAAAAAAAAATTACCCAACCGCTTTACACAGCTCTAATTTCTTGGGCGTAATAATCTTGCTACCGTCATGCAAGGGAGGTAATTGTTCAGTGAGACCTTGAAGAGTAGATATTGTCATGACATGTGACTGAAATTTTTGTCGAACAAACCTTTACCATTTCTAAATATAAAAGTACGCCTTTTGAATTCATCGCGCAACTGTTTTCGAATTCATGCACCAAAATAAGATGGCGGTCACACATGCATAAATCAGTTTCGGACGACTCGAAAACAGGAAAAACTGCCAAATTTTTTTAGCCATTGTACCTTAATAAAAATAATTCTAGAAAAAGAAATAGTTTGAAAATGTCCTTGTATTGCCTCCTATAGTGTATCTATCTGACTGCATATTCATTTTATTGTATATGCAACATTACATAACTTAAGTGTCAAAATACATGACCATATATGGATAAATAGTTATTTTTGCTTCAAATAATGCTCCGTTTTGTTGCAAAACTATATATTTGACTTTTTTTATATCTATAACAAACAAATATTAATGTTTGAAGGTGCCCAGCAATAATTTGCATGTCACTGACACTAACCATGCCCCCTTTTTCAATGCATGAATGAATAACATACTTTTGTACATACATTAGATTCATTATCAACTATGAATATATCCCTTACCAATTGAGGTATCTATTAGGCATATATTAAATTCCTATACTATTTTGTTTATTTTATCAATAAAAATAGCAAATGAAAGTAAAGTGTTCATGAAAATCACTTTAAAGCAAGAAAATGAAACGATGAATGAAAATGAGACAAAATATGGATACAGCATATTTGGCTGGACCGATAAGCTCATTGCAAAAAGACGGTTTGCTAAAGCGCATCTCTTTACGACAAATTAGTTTGAAATAAATATATCAAAGAATATCGCTATAAGAAATATTTGTCGCGAGATGACTCGTTTCTTTACAGATTTTCCAAAACTGGCATAAAAAAATGGGCAGTTAAAATAGAGTTGTTGCAATAATTATATGAAAATTAGAAATTGTCATATTTGAGAATGCTATACTGTTGAATGTGGAGAAAAATATTGTACACATTCAATAACAGACATTGAAAAAACATCATCTTCAATGAGAAAAATCTATATTCTATAGCAAGCATCATGTATTTTTATTTGAAAAAAAAGTAAGAAGAACAACCGAAAGAAATCAGATGATGGTACAAAAGTTTCAAGCACAGGTTAACTAAACGCTGAGAAATTATTACGCGAATCTGTTTCGCGTCATTTCAAAGATGTCGCATTTTACCATTTACCTGAATGTCCAAGAGTAGGTAAATACTGTGTATAAGCCAGACCCAGCCGCATAAATATCAACAATGAGGAGAAAAAAATGACAGTAAAACAAAAGTGGCAGTCATACGCCATACCATTAAAATGAAACGCGACAGTTTGGCGGTCGGTATATCGAAAACTGGATACAGAGCTGTTGATAACAAATATCAATGACAAAATAATGAAACAGGAAATTTCTCCATAATTCATGATCAATATAATATTAATTGATAAACAGCGACATAAAAACAATATTGCTCATACGCGACCAACCGTATTGTCAAAAAGCATGCGCTAAAGAGTGGAAACAGTATCGCGACAAATGTTACCATTTTTATGTGGGTGGGGTATGAATTATACATAAATAATGAGTTTCTAACACAAAAAAATGGTTTAACTTACATGAATCATGAAATCTGGATGCAGTGAATGCTCTAGACATGCTTTTGTTGTGATATATTAGCATCACTGTCTCTCTGTGTGACTTTCAAGTGTTTTTAAGTGCAAACTTCTATTCATTTTAGCCAGGATTTTGAGACAGATGGCTAAAATCAAGTCTTATCACATGATGCAGCAAAGCATATTTGCATACATGATCATTTCTTTTTCAGTTAAATAGATGATCTCACTTTTTGTTCCTTCCATTGAATTGAATAAATCCTGATTCCAACATTTCCATGACAAATTTTCAGCTGCTCAGTCTCATTGCCCTATTTGCTTTACTGTTTTAGCTTCAAGTTTGGACACTTCTCTATCACACTCAAAGTCATCCATTTTTCACAAAAAAAATACATTTATTTTTCCATTTAGAGGTTTCAAATACAGTATTTCCCATAGAAAGTGACATATTTTCAAAAAGAAAGTAAATCTGAATCACAAAGATGCAGTTTCCTCCCAGCGTCTACCGAAAATGATCTGATTCTTGAACGTCTCACACACCAATTAATTTTGTACTGTTCTACATATAGAGACATGCACTTCTGGAACACTGGATACATTACCAATGGTTCTAAAAGTGCCTTATTCCCATAGATAGTCCTCTGTTGGTCCAAATATGCAGAAAAAAACATGGGGTTGACCAGGTTGCTTTTTCACAATTTCGATGGTTTGATGGCACCCCTTCATTTTTGACAATTCTGCCCATTTGTTGCAGTGTATCACTACGCATCTTTAAACTGTTATAGCATCATCAAACAGTTCCCAGGGTCACCCAAACTTTGCAGAAATCATGAAAATGTTCCAATGTTCCCATATGCACAAAGAAATATGACATTTTATGCATTTTTAAAAAAAAAATTACCCAACCGCTTTACACAGCTCTAATTTCTTGGGCGTAATAATCTTGCTACCGTCATGCAAGGGAGGTAATTGTTCAGTGAGACCTTGAAGAGTAGATATTGTCATGACATGTGACTGAAATTTTTGTCGAACAAACCTTTACCATTTCTAAATATAAAAGTACGCCTTTTGAATTCATCGCGCAACTGTTTTCGAATTCATGCACCAAAATAAGATGGCGGTCACACATGCATAAATCAGTTTCGGACGACTCGAAAACAGGAAAAACTGCCAAATTTTTTTAGCCATTGTACCTTAATAAAAATAATTCTAGAAAAAGAAATAGTTTGAAAATGTCCTTGTATTGCCTCCTATAGTGTATCTATCTGACTGCATATTCATTTTATTGTATATGCAACATTACATAACTTAAGTGTCAAAATACATGACCATATATGGATAAATAGTTATTTTTGCTTCAAATAATGCTCCGTTTTGTTGCAAAACTATATATTTGACTTTTTTTATATCTATAACAAACAAATATTAATGTTTGAAGGTGCCCAGCAATAATTTGCATGTCACTGACACTAACCATGCCCCCTTTTTCAATGCATGAATGAATAACATACTTTTGTACATACATTAGATTCATTATCAACTATGAATATATCCCTTACCAATTGAGGTATCTATTAGGCATATATTAAATTCCTATACTATTTTGTTTATTTTATCAATAAAAATAGCAAATGAAAGTAAAGTGTTCATGAAAATCACTTTAAAGCAAGAAAATGAAACGATGAATGAAAATGAGACAAAATATGGATACAGCATATTTGGCTGGACCGATAAGCTCATTGCAAAAAGACGGTTTGCTAAAGCGCATCTCTTTACGACAAATTAGTTTGAAATAAATATATCAAAGAATATCGCTATAAGAAATATTTGTCGCGAGATGACTCGTTTCTTTACAGATTTTCCAAAACTGGCATAAAAAAATGGGCAGTTAAAATAGAGTTGTTGCAATAATTATATGAAAATTAGAAATTGTCATATTTGAGAATGCTATACTGTTGAATGTGGAGAAAAATATTGTACACATTCAATAACAGACATTGAAAAAACATCATCTTCAATGAGAAAAATCTATATTCTATAGCAAGCATCATGTATTTTTATTTGAAAAAAAAGTAAGAAGAACAACCGAAAGAAATCAGATGATGGTACAAAAGTTTCAAGCACAGGTTAACTAAACGCTGAGAAATTATTACGCGAATCTGTTTCGCGTCATTTCAAAGATGTCGCATTTTACCATTTACCTGAATGTCCAAGAGTAGGTAAATACTGTGTATAAGCCAGACCCAGCCGCATAAATATCAACAATGAGGAGAAAAAAATGACAGTAAAACAAAAGTGGCAGTCATACGCCATACCATTAAAATGAAACGCGACAGTTTGGCGGTCGGTATATCGAAAACTGGATACAGAGCTGTTGATAACAAATATCAATGACAAAATAATGAAACAGGAAATTTCTCCATAATTCATGATCAATATAATATTAATTGATAAACAGCGACATAAAAACAATATTGCTCATACGCGACCAACCGTATTGTCAAAAAGCATGCGCTAAAGAGTGGAAACAGTATCGCGACAAATGTTACCATTTTTATGTGGGTGGGGTATGAATTATACATAAATAATGAGTTTCTAACACAAAAAAATGGTTTAACTTACATGAATCATGAAATCTGGATGCAGTGAATGCTCTAGACATGCTTTTGTTGTGATATATTAGCATCACTGTCTCTCTGTGTGACTTTCAAGTGTTTTTAAGTGCAAACTTCTATTCATTTTAGCCAGGATTTTGAGACAGATGGCTAAAATCAAGTCTTATCACATGATGCAGCAAAGCATATTTGCATACATGATCATTTCTTTTTCAGTTAAATAGATGATCTCACTTTTTGTTCCTTCCATTGAATTGAATAAATCCTGATTCCAACATTTCCATGACAAATTTTCAGCTGCTCAGTCTCATTGCCCTATTTGCTTTACTGTTTTAGCTTCAAGTTTGGACACTTCTCTATCACACTCAAAGTCATCCATTTTTCACAAAAAAAATACATTTATTTTTCCATTTAGAGGTTTCAAATACAGTATTTCCCATAGAAAGTGACATATTTTCAAAAAGAAAGTAAATCTGAATCACAAAGATGCAGTTTCCTCCCAGCGTCTACCGAAAATGATCTGATTCTTGAACGTCTCACACACCAATTAATTTTGTACTGTTCTACATATAGAGACATGCACTTCTGGAACACTGGATACATTACCAATGGTTCTAAAAGTGCCTTATTCCCATAGATAGTCCTCTGTTGGTCCAAATATGCAGAAAAAAACATGGGGTTGACCAGGTTGCTTTTTCACAATTTCGATGGTTTGATGGCACCCCTTCATTTTTGACAATTCTGCCCATTTGTTGCAGTGTATCACTACGCATCTTTAAACTGTTATAGCATCATCAAACAGTTCCCAGGGTCACCCAAACTTTGCAGAAATCATGAAAATGTTCCAATGTTCCCATATGCACAAAGAAATATGACATTTTATGCATTTTTAAAAAAAAAATTACCCAACCGCTTTACACAGCTCTAATTTCTTGGGCGTAATAATCTTGCTACCGTCATGCAAGGGAGGTAATTGTTCAGTGAGACCTTGAAGAGTAGATATTGTCATGACATGTGACTGAAATTTTTGTCGAACAAACCTTTACCATTTCTAAATATAAAAGTACGCCTTTTGAATTCATCGCGCAACTGTTTTCGAATTCATGCACCAAAATAAGATGGCGGTCACACATGCATAAATCAGTTTCGGACGACTCGAAAACAGGAAAAACTGCCAAATTTTTTTAGCCATTGTACCTTAATAAAAATAATTCTAGAAAAAGAAATAGTTTGAAAATGTCCTTGTATTGCCTCCTATAGTGTATCTATCTGACTGCATATTCATTTTATTGTATATGCAACATTACATAACTTAAGTGTCAAAATACATGACCATATATGGATAAATAGTTATTTTTGCTTCAAATAATGCTCCGTTTTGTTGCAAAACTATATATTTGACTTTTTTTATATCTATAACAAACAAATATTAATGTTTGAAGGTGCCCAGCAATAATTTGCATGTCACTGACACTAACCATGCCCCCTTTTTCAATGCATGAATGAATAACATACTTTTGTACATACATTAGATTCATTATCAACTATGAATATATCCCTTACCAATTGAGGTATCTATTAGGCATATATTAAATTCCTATACTATTTTGTTTATTTTATCAATAAAAATAGCAAATGAAAGTAAAGTGTTCATGAAAATCACTTTAAAGCAAGAAAATGAAACGATGAATGAAAATGAGACAAAATATGGATACAGCATATTTGGCTGGACCGATAAGCTCATTGCAAAAAGACGGTTTGCTAAAGCGCATCTCTTTACGACAAATTAGTTTGAAATAAATATATCAAAGAATATCGCTATAAGAAATATTTGTCGCGAGATGACTCGTTTCTTTACAGATTTTCCAAAACTGGCATAAAAAAATGGGCAGTTAAAATAGAGTTGTTGCAATAATTATATGAAAATTAGAAATTGTCATATTTGAGAATGCTATACTGTTGAATGTGGAGAAAAATATTGTACACATTCAATAACAGACATTGAAAAAACATCATCTTCAATGAGAAAAATCTATATTCTATAGCAAGCATCATGTATTTTTATTTGAAAAAAAAGTAAGAAGAACAACCGAAAGAAATCAGATGATGGTACAAAAGTTTCAAGCACAGGTTAACTAAACGCTGAGAAATTATTACGCGAATCTGTTTCGCGTCATTTCAAAGATGTCGCATTTTACCATTTACCTGAATGTCCAAGAGTAGGTAAATACTGTGTATAAGCCAGACCCAGCCGCATAAATATCAACAATGAGGAGAAAAAAATGACAGTAAAACAAAAGTGGCAGTCATACGCCATACCATTAAAATGAAACGCGACAGTTTGGCGGTCGGTATATCGAAAACTGGATACAGAGCTGTTGATAACAAATATCAATGACAAAATAATGAAACAGGAAATTTCTCCATAATTCATGATCAATATAATATTAATTGATAAACAGCGACATAAAAACAATATTGCTCATACGCGACCAACCGTATTGTCAAAAAGCATGCGCTAAAGAGTGGAAACAGTATCGCGACAAATGTTACCATTTTTATGTGGGTGGGGTATGAATTATACATAAATAATGAGTTTCTAACACAAAAAAATGGTTTAACTTACATGAATCATGAAATCTGGATGCAGTGAATGCTCTAGACATGCTTTTGTTGTGATATATTAGCATCACTGTCTCTCTGTGTGACTTTCAAGTGTTTTTAAGTGCAAACTTCTATTCATTTTAGCCAGGATTTTGAGACAGATGGCTAAAATCAAGTCTTATCACATGATGCAGCAAAGCATATTTGCATACATGATCATTTCTTTTTCAGTTAAATAGATGATCTCACTTTTTGTTCCTTCCATTGAATTGAATAAATCCTGATTCCAACATTTCCATGACAAATTTTCAGCTGCTCAGTCTCATTGCCCTATTTGCTTTACTGTTTTAGCTTCAAGTTTGGACACTTCTCTATCACACTCAAAGTCATCCATTTTTCACAAAAAAAATACATTTATTTTTCCATTTAGAGGTTTCAAATACAGTATTTCCCATAGAAAGTGACATATTTTCAAAAAGAAAGTAAATCTGAATCACAAAGATGCAGTTTCCTCCCAGCGTCTACCGAAAATGATCTGATTCTTGAACGTCTCACACACCAATTAATTTTGTACTGTTCTACATATAGAGACATGCACTTCTGGAACACTGGATACATTACCAATGGTTCTAAAAGTGCCTTATTCCCATAGATAGTCCTCTGTTGGTCCAAATATGCAGAAAAAAACATGGGGTTGACCAGGTTGCTTTTTCACAATTTCGATGGTTTGATGGCACCCCTTCATTTTTGACAATTCTGCCCATTTGTTGCAGTGTATCACTACGCATCTTTAAACTGTTATAGCATCATCAAACAGTTCCCAGGGTCACCCAAACTTTGCAGAAATCATGAAAATGTTCCAATGTTCCCATATGCACAAAGAAATATGACATTTTATGCATTTTTAAAAAAAAAATTACCCAACCGCTTTACACAGCTCTAATTTCTTGGGCGTAATAATCTTGCTACCGTCATGCAAGGGAGGTAATTGTTCAGTGAGACCTTCTGTAACTGATGATATAGTTGTAGTATACGTATTATTCTTGAGCTGTTGTTAAAGGCTTATTATATGTAATATTCTGTAACTGTTGTTATAGATGCAGTATATGTAATACTCTTTAGCTGTTGTTATAGGCTTATTGTATGTAATATTCTGTAGCTGTTGTTATAGATGCAGTGTATGTAATATTATGTAACTGTTGGTATAGTTGCAGAATATGTTCTATTCTTTAGCTGTTGTTATAGGCTTACTATATGTAATATTCTGTTACTGTTGTTATAGATACAGTTAATGTAATATTCTTTACCTGTTGTTAAAGGCTTAATATATGTAATATTCTGTTACTGTTTTTAAAGGTGCAGTATATGTAATATTATGTTACTGTTGGTATAGTTGCAGTATATGTAATATACTTTAGCTGTTTTTATAGGCTTAGTATATGTAATATTCTGTAACTGTTGTTATAAATGCAGTATATGTAATATTCTGTAGCTATGGTTATAGGCTTAGTATATGTAATATTCTGTAACTGTTGTTATAGATGCAGTATATGTAATATTCTTTAGCTGTTGTTATAGGCTTATTATATGTTATATTTTGTATCTGTTGTTATAGTCGCCGTATATGTAATATTTTGTAGCTGATGTTTTTGTCTTAGTATATGTAATATTCTGTTGTTGTTGTTGTTGTTATGGTAGCAGTAAAGGTAATATTCTGTATCTGTTGTTATACTCTTTATTTGTTTAATATTCTGTTGCTGTTGTTATATTCGCAGTATATGTGTTAGTCTGTAGCTGTTTGTATAGTTGCAGTATATGTTATAGTTTGTATCTGTTGTAATAATTTTAGTATATGTAAGATTCTGTTGCTGTTGTTATAGCCACAGTATATGTATTAGACTGTAGCTGTTGGTATAGTTGCAATATATGTAATATATTTTAGCTGTTGTTATAGGCTTAGTTTACGTAATATTCTGTTACTGGTGTTATAGTCGCAGTATATGTATTAGTATGTAGATGTTGTTATAAGCTTAATAAATGTAATATCCTGTAACTGTTGTTATAGATGCAGTATGTGTAACATTCTTTAGCTGTTGTTATAGGCTTAGTAGATGTAATTATGTTGCTGTTGGTATAGTTGCAGTATATGTAATATTCTGTCATTGTTGGTATAGTTGCAGTATATTTAATATTCTTTAGCTGTTGTTTAAGGCTTAGTATATGTAATATTCTGTGGATGTTGGTATAGTTGCAGTATATTTAATATTCTGTAGCTGTTGTTATAGGCTTAGTATATGTAATATTCTGTAGCTAGCTTTTAGTATAGGCTTGGTATATGCAATATTCTTTTGCTGTTGTTATAGGCTTAGTGTATTTAATATTCTGTTGCGTTGTTATAGTCGCCGTATATGTAATATTTTGTAGCTGTTTTTTTTGGTTATAATATATGTAATATTATGTTGTTGTTGTTATGGTCGCAGTATAGGTAATATTCTGTATCTGTTGTTATATTCTTAGTATATTTGATATTATGTTGCTGTTGTTATAGTTGCAGAATATGTGTTAGTCTGTAGATGTTGGTATAGTTGCAGTATATGCAATACTGCATCTGTTGTTATAATCTTAGTAAATGTAATATTCTATTGCTGTTGTTATAGTCACAGTATATGTATTAGTATGTAGCTGTTGGTATATATGTATTATATGTAATATACTTTAGCTGTTGTTAAATGCTTAGTATATGTAATATTCTGTAACTGTTGTTATAGTCGTAGTATATGTATGAGTCTGTAGATGTTGGTACAGTTGTAGTATATGTAATATTGTTTAGCTGTTGTTATAGGCTTAGTATATGTAATATTCTGTTACTGCTGTTATAGTCGCAGTTTATGTATTAGTATGTAGCTGTTGGTATAGTTGAAGTCTATGTATTATTAGTTAGCTGTTGTTATAAGCGTAATATATGTAAAATTCTGAAACTGTTGTTATAGATGCAGTATATGCAATATTCTGTAACTGTTGTTATAGATTCAATACATGTTATACTATTTATCTGTGGTTATAGGCTTATTGTAACTATTGGTACAGTTGCAGTAGATGTATTATTCTTTAGCTGTTGTAATAGCCTTAGTATATGTAATATTTTGTAACTGTTGTTATAGATGCATTATATGCAATATTCTTTTGCCGTTTTTAATGGCCGTAGTACATATACTATTCTGTAGTTGTTTTTATAGTCGCCGTATATGTACTATTCTGTAGCTGTTGTTATATTCTTAGCATATACAATATTTTGTAGCTGATGTTTTTGTCTGAGTATATGTGGTATTCTGTTGCTGTTGTTATAGTCCACGTATATGTAATACATTGTAGCTGATATTTTTGTATTAGTATATGTAATATTCTGTTGCTATTGTTATATTCTTAGTATATGTAATATTTTTTAGATAATGTTATAGTCACAGTATATGTCATATTATGTTGCTATTGTTTTATATTATGCTATTGTTATGGTCGCAGTATATGTAATATCTGTTGCTATTGTTATATTCTTAGTATACGTAATATTTTGTAGCTAATTTTATAGTCGCAGTATAAGTAATAATCTGTAGCTGTTGTAATTGTCGCAGCGTATGTTATAATCTGTAGCTGTTGTTATAGACTCAGGATATGTAATATTCTGTAGCTGTTGTTATAAACTCAGGATATGTAATATTCTGTAGCTGTTGTTATAGACTCAGGATATGTAATATTCTGTAACTGTTGTTATAATAGCACTTTTTGTAATATTCTCTAGCTGTGTTTATATTCTTTGTATTTGTAATATTCTACTACTGTTCTTGTAGTGTCAGTGTGTGTAATATTCTGTAGCTGATGCAATTGGCGTAGTATGTGTTATGATAGTGTGTAGCTGTTTTTATAGTTGCAATATATGTCATATATTATGTTGCTGTTGTTATAGTCTTAGTATGTGTAATATTTTGTAGCTGATGTTATAGTTGCAGTATATGTAATATTCTGTTGCTGTTCCTGTAGTCTCCGTATATGTAATATTCTGTAGCTGATGCAATTGTCGTAGTATGTGTTATAATAGTCTGTAGCTGTTTTGATAGTTATAGCATATGTAATAATATGTAGCTGTTGTTATAGTCTCACTATATGAAATATTCTGTAGCTGTTTTAATAGCCGCAGTATACATAATATTCAGTAGCTGTTGTTATAGTGGCACCTTATGTAATATTCTGTAGCTGTTGTTATAGCCTTAGTATTTGTAATAGTTTGTAGCTGTTTTAATAGTTGAAGTATATGTAATATTCCGTTGCTGTTGTGATAGTCGTAGTCTATGTTATATTCTGTAGCTATCGTTGTAGTCTTAATATGTGAATATTATGTTACTGTTATAGTCTGTAACTGTTGTGATAGTCTCAGTGTTTGTAATATTCTGTAGCTTTTGTTATAGTCTTAGTATGTGTAATATTCTGTAGCTGTTGTGATAGTTGCAAACTTTGTTATATTCTGTAGCTGTTGATATAGTCTAAGTATGTGTTATATTCTGTTGCTGTTGCTATAGTTGCAGTATATGTAATATTCTGTATCTGTTGCTATAATCTTAGTATGTTTAATATTCTGTTGCTGTTGTTATAGTCGCGGTATATGCATTAGTCTGTAGCTGTTGGTATAGTTGCAGTATATTTAGTATTCTTTAGCTGTTGATATAGGCTTAGTATATGCAATATACTGTTGCTGCTGTTATAGTCTCAATATATGTAATATTTTGTTGCTATTGTTATTTGCAGTATATGTAATATTATGTTGCTAATGTTATAGTATTAGTATAAAATTATAATATATTCTGTTGTTGTTGTTATATAATTTTAGTATATGTAATATTTTGTAGCTGTTGTTATAGTCACAGTATATGTAATATTTTGTAGTTGATATTATAGTCTGAATATATGTAATATTCTATTGTTGATGTTAAAATCTTGGTATATGTAATATTCTGTAGCTGTTGTTATTGTCGCAGTATATGAAATAGTCTATTGCTATTTTTTAGTCGCATTATATGTAATACGTGTTGTTATAGTCACAGTTTGTGTAATAGTCTGTAGCTGTTTTAAAGTCTCATTATACATAAAATTCTGTAGCTGTTGTTATAGTCTCAGTATGTGTAATATTCTGTAACTTTTGTTATAGTCTTAATATATATAATATTCTTTTGCTGTTGTAATTGTCTTAGTATGTGTAATATTCTGTTGCAGTTGTTATTTCTTAATATGTGTAATATTCTGTAACTTTTTTATAGTCTTATGTAATATTCTGTTTCTGTTGTTGTAGTCTCAGTATGTGTAATATTCTGGAAGTGTTGTTATAGTCTCGGTATGTGTAATAATTTGTATCTGTCTTAGTCTCACTACATGTAATAGCAGTTGTCGTTTCTGTATGTGTAATATTCTGTAGCTTTTGTAGTCTCAGTATGTGTAATATTCTGAAGCTGGTGTTATAGTCGCAGAATATGTTATATTCAGTAGCAGTTGTTATATATTTAGTATGTGTAACATTCTATAGCTGTTGTTTAAAGTCGTAGTTTGTGTAATATTCTGTAGCTGTTGTTATAGTCTCACTATTTGTGTAATATTCTGTAGCTATTGTTTTTGTTGCAGTATATGTAATAATCTCTAGCTATTGTTATAGTTGCAATATTTGTAATATTCTGTTCCTGTTATAGTTGTTAACAGTGTAATTGATGTTATATTATTTAACTGTTGTTAAAGTCTTAGTATGTGTAATATTATGATGTTGCTGTTGTTATAAGCTGTGTATGTGTAATATTCTGTAGCTGTTTTTATTGTTGTTAACAGTATAATTGATTTAATATTATTTAACTGTTGTTATAGTCGTAGTATGTGTCTTATTATTATGTTGCTGTTGTTATTAGCTCAGTATGTGTAATATTTTGTTCCTGTTGTATAATTGTTATCAGTATAAATGATGTAATATTATTTAACTGTTGTTATAGTCTGAGTATGTGTAATAGTATTAAGTTGCTGCTGTTTTAAGCTCAATATATGTAATATTTTGTTCCTCTTGTATAATTATTATCAGTATTATTCATGTTATATAAATTAACTGTAGTTATAGTCTTAGTATGTGTAATATTCTGAAGCTGTTTTGATAGATTCAGTAAATGTCATACTCAGTTGCTGTTGTTATAGTCTCAGGATATGTAATTGTCTGTAGCTGTTGCTATAGTAGCTGTATATATAATATTATGTAGCTGTTGTAGGTTTAGTATGTGTAATATTCCATAGCTGTTTTGATAAAGTGTCTCTATATGAAATAGTCTGTAGCGATTATTATAGTCCTGTTCTGTAGCTGATGTTTTGTCTTAGTATATGTAATATTCTGTAGCTATTGCTACAGTCGCGTATATGTAATATTTTGAAACTGATGTTTCTGTCTTAGTATATGTAATATTCTGTAGCTGTTGGTATAGTTGCAGTATATGTAATATTCTGTAGCTGATGTTTTTGTCTTAGTACATGTAATATTCTGTAACTGTTGGTATAGTTGCAGTATATGTAATATTTTGTAGCTGATGTTTTTGTCTCAGCATATGTAATATTCTGTAGCTTTTGGTATAGTTGCAGTACATGTAATATTCTGTTGCTGTTGGTATGGCCACAGTATATTTAATATACAGAAGGTGACTAAGCTGGGTTCGAAGTGATTTTTAGTCATTTTACCGCTATTTTTAACCAAAAATGGTACAAGTTCAGCGCTAAAGTATGATCAGACGGACGAACAGATGTCCATTATTTTACCTTGAACGTTTACATATCGTTATATACTATAGAAAGAAGTGTTTATTTCAATCCATTAATGCAAAAAAAACATGTTATAAGCGATTTTTAGTCATTTTACGGCTATTTTTTAACATAAAAAGTACAAAGTTTAGCGCTGATGTACGGACAGACGAACGAACATATAGTCATTATATTTTTATATTCCTTTAGACATTATTCTAAACTATAATGTAAAAAAGAGTTCAATTTAATATTTTATTCCAAACGATTTCTACCTTCAGTTGAAATTAATGAAAAACGCATATATTTTCAGTATGCAAAAGTACGCGTATACCCATTTAACCCTAAATCACGCACAGAAGGACGAACAGATGTGCATTATTTTACCTGGAACGTTTTCATATCGTTATATACTAAAGAAATAAGTGTTTGTTTATATCCATATATTCAAAATTACCATGTAATAAGCGGTTTTTAGTCATTTTACGGCGATTGTCTAAGATAAAAAGTACAAAGTTCAGCGCTGATGTACGAACAGACGGACAAACATATGGTCATTATGTTTTTATATTCCTTTAGACATTAATCTAAACTATAATATAAAAAAAGAGTTCAATTTAATAGTTTATTCCAAACGATTAATACCTTCAGTTGAAGTGTTTATATTTATCCTTTAATACAAAATAAACATGTTATAAGCGATTTTTAGTAATTTTACGGCTATTGTTTAACATAAAAAGTACAAAGTTCAGCGGTGAAGTACGAACAGACGGACGAACATATAGTCATTATATTTATATACTCCTTTAGACATTATTCTAAACTATTATGAAAAAAAAATAGTTCAATTTAATATTTTATGCCAAACGATTTCTACCTTAAGATGAAGTTAATGAAAAACGCATATATTTTCAGTAATTATTATCAGTATTATTCATGTAATATTATTTAACTGCTGTTCTAGTCTGAGTATGTGTAATATTATTATGTTGCTATTGTTATAAGCTCAGTATGTGTAATATTCTGTAGCTTATTTTATAGACGCAGTCAATATTATATTTTGTTGCTGTTGTTATAATCTCAGTATACGTAATAGTCTGTAGCTGTTGTAGGTTTAGTATGTGAAATATTCCATAACTGATTTGATAAAGTGTCACTATATTAAATAGTCCTTGTATGTGTAATGTTCTGTTGCTATTGTTGTAGTTTCAGTATTCATAATATTGTGTAGTTGTTTTATACTCTCACTATATGTAATATTCTGTAGCTGTTGTTATATAGTCTTAGTATATGTAATATTCTGTAGCTGTTGTTATTGTCTCACTATATGAAATATTCTGTAGCTGTTTAAACAGTCGCAGTATACATAATATTCAGTAGCTGATGTTATAGTGGTACTTTATGTAATATTCTGTAGTTGTTGTTATAGTCTTAGTATATGTAATAGTCAGTAGCTGTTTTAATAGTGGCAGTATATCTATATTATTCTGTTGCTGTTGTGACAGTTGCAATGTTTGTAATGTTATTTAGCTATCGTTATAGTCTTAATATATGTAATATTTTGTTGCTGTTATAGTTTCAGTTTACGTTATAGTCTGTAGCTGTTGTGATAGTCGCAGTTTTTGTAATATTCTGTAGCTGTTGTTATAATCTAAGTGAGTTTAATATTCTATTGCTGTAGTTAAATTTGCAGTATATGTATTAGTCTGTAGCTGTCGGTAAAGTTGCAGTATGTTTAATATTCTTTAACTGTTGTTATAGGCTTAGTATATGTAATATTATGTAACTGTTGTTATTGATGCAATATATGTAGTAGTCTGTAGCTGTTCGTATAGTTGCAGTATATGTTTTATTCTTTAGCTGTTGTTATATGCTTAGTATATGAAATATTCTGTAACTGTTGTTATAGATGCAGTACATGTAATATTTTGTAGATGATGTTTTTGTTTTAGTATATGTAATATTCTGTAACTGTTGTTATAGATGCATTATTTGTAATATTCTGTATCTGTTGGTATAGTTGCAGTATATGTAATATTATTTAGCTGTTGTTATAGTCTAAGTTTATGTAATATTCCGTATCTGTTGTTATGGTCGCAGTATATGCAATATTCTGTAGCC